>OY829515.1:1354407-1381284 GCA_963691665.1 Clepsis dumicolana | reverse complement strand
TACAGCTTAAACAGCTTGACGAATTTCAACGAGGTGTCATTGGATTCTTCTCAGTTGTTTGAGTTCTTCTAAATTTTAATAATTCAAAAAAATTTGGAATCCTTGTAAAATGAAGCAACATTTTCAGTCTTTTACTTCCAGAGGCAGTATAAAGACTGAGCTGGACCATCAACCTAGTGAGTCTTCATTCTTTCAAGTTACTTAACCTAAAAGAATGAAGACCCAGAATGATATCCCAGTCTCAGCATACAAGTTTAGTGTTTTTTCCGACAAATTTAATGAAGCATTAGATATGTTAACTGTAGGCCGTGACCCCATTCCTCTCCAAGGCTCACTTCCTGGGTTACCCCCCACCCACACTATTTCCTTCTAGGGTAAATTGCCACTAACTGACCACTTTAGAAAAGTCTATTTTTGAATCTCCCCCGGTGACTAAATTCACTGATTTCTGAAAGTTCGTATTTTTGAATCTCACCGGTGACTAAAATTCTCGTGCCTATGATATCAAATACGAATGCCCCACCCACTCGTAAACGAGATCACTGAGTGACTTCTTGACCAGTGGGAGTGAAACCTAACCTCAATCTACTAGATCAATCAATCTATGACAGAAACGTAAATTAGCTTCATGTTAGTAGACGGGTATGACATTCAAAAATAAGGCTTTTTGACTGAATGACTGACAACGCACAGCCTAAACCACTGGACCTAGAGACTTGAAATTTGGCACACATATAGGTACCTTGAGTATCCTAGGGGTGCACTAGGAAGCGAATTTTCTAAATACCCACTGGATAGAGAATAAATAGAATTAACATTTTCGAATCAAAGTGGCTCTATCTCCGTAACTATAATTATTAGATATTTCAAATTTCGCATGCAATTAAGTAACAAAAGCTAAAAACAGTTTTCAGGATTTTACTAAACTTTTATATGGTTCTGTGGTTGCTGGATAGTTTTACTGCTGGCTGTACCGTGAATGTAGATAAAATGTGTTTGCGGAAGCGGTTATAGATAGAACCTCCTTACAGTACAGCTACGCCTCATACACTCCTGGGATGGTGTCGCAGGGAGAGTAATTAATGTTCTCGAATTTAATTGTACCCAACTGCTATAGTGGTTTATGCAACTCCTACATCATGAGGGTCCTTAAAACACGAGTGTGTTTTATGAAACGAGGCGAAGCTGAGTTTCATAATAGGATCACACGAGTGTTTTAAGGCCTAAGTATGTGGAGTTGCATACATTACTTTATCTTCACACATATTATAAGTACCCAAAGATGGGTTCAGAACGGAAGTTCGGCGACATGCTGAAATGCTGGTAATTTTCTACGGTTTCTGAACGCATTATAGAGGACTTATGATATACATGTGTGTAGATAAAATATGTAATTAGTTAATTTATACTGTGCTGCTTATTATGGATTAGGGTATTTTTTTTCTTAATCCTCTACCTATCTACAATGTCACGTAGGTACAACAATACAATACAATAAATATTATTTTTTGAAAACCACAATACAGTACAAGAAGATTACAGAAAAACACCACAAGAGCGCGAAATGTGACTCAGTATTGCTCGAGAGATACATGTGTTCTAACGGTGTTTTGCAGCATTTGTAATTGCGGAAATTCATCCACTTTGCGTAATTACACTATTAAATGCGTGATTGCGTAGTGCTTTTGCGTGTGTGCATTATTAGCAAGTGGAGGGGGGAAAGCAAGCATACATAAAAAGTCCCAGAGCTTTTAGAATAGGACTCGGATTCGGGTGAATTCGTATGGACATCTCTTTCTATATCATAAAAAGCACCATTGCAATTAGGAGTACGGCGAGTCAAAAATCCGCTAAGATCGCTGTCGAGTGAGGTGTATCTGTCAATTTCCACCAATCACAGGCCAGTAGCTTGTCTCTCATTGGTGGAGAATAAAAGATCAAACGAACTTACCAAGTGAAGTTCGATCGCTATTATATGAGTCGGTTCATTCGAAGATATAATTTTTAACCAGGTAGTTTCTTTAACTTGCTAGGCAACATCGCACGGTATTCAGAGAAAAAATAAACGATTTTTGATTAAAGAGTACTTTTTGACTTCCGCCCTACTCCTGCGACGCTCCGCCATGTCTACCTTTACATCATTTTTTCAGAGTCCAGAGCAAAACTGAAATGTGGGATTTCAGAAACCAGTTCTGATATATTGAGGGTGGGAGGGTGATTATATCTTCGAATGAACCGACTCATATAATAGCGATCGAACTTCACTTGGTAAGTTCGTTTGATCTTTTATTATATTTCGTCGGTTCATTCTTCAGATATAATTTTTAACCAGGTAGACCTTTAGAGTGCCTACTAATTAGTTTTGCTTGCTTTTTACTGAATAAGAATACATTATGTTTATGAAAGTTTGTTTATATTTTATACAGAAAAAACATATAAGGTACACCCTGTACTTAACTAAAATAATTCTACAGCTTGTCTAGCTAGATTATAATCAAATACGTCATATTGACGGTAAGCAAACGGTTCTTGCGAAACCCTCATCGTCATTGTCAAGCAGCGGTCTATTATAGAACTTTGCAAACGTGCTGGATGCGGGAGTCCAACCAGCCGTTTTTCGGATGAGATCAACAGAGGCCGGCGGCGCTGGCGGCCGAGGTGGCGGCGTGGCGCGTGCTGTGCGCGGTGAACACCGACACGTCGACGCCGCTGGCGCTCAGCACTTGCTTCAACCACCTGCTTATAGTCTGACTTGTAGCTGCTTTGTGTGGGGCTTTATGTGTTAAGAGTAGTGCTCCTTGACTCTCAACTCTCTTATTTTGTGTTACTAAAATATAATCTTTGAGAGCTGAGGCAGGGCAAATTCTCAGATTATCTTTGAAATAAGGTAAATTTAGTAAGGGTTGCTTTCGACCTGGACCTGATGTTTTAATTGAATCAGGTATCGTAATTTTGATATAATTTTCCGAAATAAGAATATTTTCTACTTTGATAAGGGACAAGGTCTGGACCCTGTGTGCGGTACAAAGTGCGAGTAAAATGACAAGTTTCTTTGTGAGCTTCTCGAGCGGTAACTCGATATTAGGATACCAGGTTGAAATGAAATTTAAAACAACCTGTGGGTCCCAAGTATGTGTATATTTTGGTGCACTGGGTTTCAATTTATAAGCACCCTTGAGCAACCGTTTCACACAGTCATCAGAACAAATATTGGGCCCTAGTAGGAGGGACAATGCGGAGCGATGGCTGTTTAAAGTCCCATACGAGCAACCTGTACTAAATAGTATTGATAAAAATCTAAGTACTGACGTCTTAGACACCGTTAAAGGGTCAAGATCATTCTTAGCACAAAATTCCCACCAAAGTTTTAGCGACACGTTATATTGCTTTAGCGTGTTCTTTGACAGAGAAGCCAAAGTCAGCGGCATCGCCTCGGTCGGTACGCCTCGTCCGGAGAACGCTGCGCAGAGAGCGTCGCGGCAGCCAGGGTAAGGCTGTTGCGCAGTCGGTGCGACCGGCTGAAATGGGATTGAAGCAACACTTCACTGGGGTTGAAATATAATATATCAGATACGATTAAACTTCTCAGAAGGGGGAACCACGGCTGAGAAGGCCAATAAGGAAAAACGAGAATTCCGTTTGCTTCATCGTCAATATTTTTTCTTACACATTTTAACATTAATGAAAAAGGTGGGAAAGCATAAAAAAAAAAAATTGAATTCCAATTGATTGTGAATGCGTCAACTGCAAATGAATCTGGTTCTTGGAACCAAGACACAAAATTTACACATTTGGCATTGGTGCGTGATGCAAAGAGATCAATCTCGGGTTGTCCAAAGCGCGAAGTGATTTTCATAAAGGCTTGGTTGGACAATGCCCACTCCGTGTCGGGATTGGATATTCTGGATGCGCCATCGGCGCGGTTTTCCTTTGTGTTCACATAGGATGCATATAAAATTATATTTCGCTCCTCGCACCATTGCCAAATTTGTCGGCTTAAATCATTAAGGTGTGGGAATTGAATTCCTCCCATTCTGTTTATATAGCTGATAGCAGTGGTGTTATCTACGCGTAACAGAAGAGTGCAATTGGATTCGTTTCGTGCAAAACTTTTCAAACCAAAGAAAACTGCAAGCAGTTCTAAAAAGTTTATATGGTGTTCTTTCTCTGTAGATTTCCATGGTCCACCCACACTAACGTCTTCGCATACAGCGCCCCAGCCTGTACGCGATGCATCAGTATGGATTTCCATCTTAAAGTTTGAAGTTCTCATTATTGCTGAAATTGTGTAAATGTGGTCTCTCCACCAAATTAAGTCCTTTAAAATAACATCAGAAAGATTTATTTTAGCTTCGTAATTTCCATAATGTCGTTGAAGAGCTAGAAACTTTTGTCTTTCTAATACTTTGGTGTATAGCCAACCATAGTTAGTAGCTGGGCACGCTGAGATAAGAACACCAATAAGTTGAGCAAAGTCGCGAATAGTGCAGCGAGGTAATTTCATGAACCTTTCTGTCAAACGTGAAATTTTTTGTCGTTTGTCGAGTGGTAAGGAAATAGTAAATTTTATTGAGTTATATTGAAACCCTAAAAATTTGCAACTTTGTGACGGTAGTAACACACTCTTATCATAGTTTATAACGAACCCCAAACAGTTCAATAGCCTAACAGACTCATTTATATTGTTCGTGCAATCCTCGTAGTTGTCCCCAATACACAGTAGGTCATCCAGATAAATTACAGACTTAAAGCCTTGGCTTCGTAAGTGAGTGACTACCTCTTTCATTAGTTTGGTAAACACTTTTGGTGCTATCGACAAACCGTATGGCAATGCAGTGAATTCGTATGTTTCAATTAGATCAGAGTTACAGGCTTGAAGTTGAAATCTAAGGTATTTACGATCTGCTTCGCAAATCGGTATAAGCAAATATGCTTCTTTTAGGTCTATGGTCGCCATAAAACCATTGCGAGGTATTAACTTCGACGCAGTCCGATAATCTTCCATTTTAAAATGGGATTTAACGACAAATTTGTTAAATGACTTAAGATTCAAAATAAACCGGCTGCTGCCATTAGGTTTTGGAGCTAAAAATGTACTAGAAATGTACTGGTCTTTTTTAGGCGTACATTTTCTTACGGCGCCTAATTCGAGCAATTTATTTAATGCCATGTCCATTTGTTTACTTTCGCCTGGCGACCGCTGAGTATGAGGGACTGAGTAATATAAGTCACTGTAATTTAAAATGTAGTGTAAAATCTTTAATACAATTAAGAAATATTGTATGCCAAAACTGGCTGATTGTGTTGGAACGCCTGTAAAAAACATAACAACTGTTGTATTTGTGTACCCACAGTCTACAATAAAAATACTTTGACTTTGACTTTGACTTTGACTTTGAGGACTGATGAACTTGTTTACATAGAGGTATAGAAAAACCATTTCGAATCCACGACAATACAGTCATGTTATTTGTCACTTTAAGCCAACATTGGTAAAAATTTTGTAAACGACCCGCATGTGTTTGTACCTGAATTAAGGCAGACGTGCTTGCGCACGCGTCTTGGTCTGGTTCGCGGGTTTCGTCTGAGCAGTGATGTACGGGCGCCGGGTCGCCGGCGCGGGTGAGGGGTCCGTCTTCCGACTGCCTCCCCGCCCCCCCCTGTTCGACGAGTAGCGAGGAGGTCCTGACCAGTTTCCCTGAGATGTGGATGGCCGGGCGCTCGTCGTGTTAGCTTTTATTGAGCTAGGAACAGTCTTTTTGATCTGTTGACCTTGTCTTTCGATGGCCTTACTCGCCTTAATTTTTTCAGACAAGGAATTCCCAAATAAGGATTCATCTCTCTCTGAGTCTTGAATGATGTGGAGAAAGTTCTTCTCCAGACTAGGTGTGACCAACTTTGTTCTATCTTTAGTGAAAAAGTTATGTAAATCAGAGAGAATACGACAACTATCGCTTAAATATTTAAGTGCTTCGATTTTGTTGTCATTCTTCAGCATGACGTCCATGGCCTGATTAACAGCCGCTATCCCTTGGCCGAGCTGTTGCTGTACAACGACATATTTTTTGTCGCGGCCGCGAACTACCTCCGACACGGCGGCCGATATCTCGGCATTCAATTTAGGCGCCTGCAATAATTTGCAGTTCGACGGGATTAAATACTCTTTGAGGAGTTTGTCTTTCGCTTCTTTTGGCATGCCTTTTTTCAGAAGAGGCAACCATAAGGTAGCTAAGCTATCGTGAATGCTTGGCCCGAATTCGGGAGTATCGGAGGTGGATTCTCCAAGTGCAGCGAGGAGCTCTGGGTCTAAGGTCGGTGCCGCCTCCTCTGAAGGGGCTCGGGGGCGGCTGAAGCCGTCGCGCTCTCCTGAGCCGTCGGATCAGACTGAGAATCTGAAGCTGCATTCTCCGTTGTCTGTTCAGCTTCTGCAGATTCTGCATTGAAGTTTTCTGGTTGATCGGCTAAAACAATTATTTTATGTTCAATTTTACAACCAAAAAACTAACTATTATTTTATATTATCTCGCAGATAATATAGTGTTACAGATGTACATTGTATTGTGCTAGTATAATGTTTTCGCCAAAATTAACTCGCAGTTAATTCTGTTAGAAAAATAATTATGATATTACATTATCTCGCAGATAATATAATGATGCACTGAATATCTAATTGTAGATTGTATGTACATTATTACTATAAGATAGTCGAAATTAACTCGCAGTTAATTCCGTAAGCGTGGTTAACTCGCAGTCAACCCCGATTTCAATTTAGCTTAGAATGTTGAAAGTCATACATTTTATTACTTGGGCACACGGCCCATCAAATTAAAATTGGTTACAATGATCTTATATAACATATTATTGCATGTGGGTAGTTCGACACACTTAAGAAAAATGCTATTTGGAACTCACCTGAATCGCTATCGGAATCATCAGAATAGATGATATTTGGACGAATACGTCGTCGTTTACACTGTTCACTTTTATTAATTTCTTCTATTTTTCGCTTATAGCGCTCAATTTTTTGCGAATTACTTAGATTTTCCTTCGGCATTTTCACGCAGTGTTACGTCGTTGGCGATGTGCGAACGTTGCCACGCACGAAAAAGGAATGATGTAAAGGTAGACATGGCGGAGCGTCGCAGGAGTAGGGCGGAAGTCAAAAAAGTACTCTTTAATCAAAAATCGTTTATTTTTTCTCTGAATACCGTGCGATGTTGCCTAGCAAGTTAAAGAAACTACCTGGTTAAAAATTATATCTGAAGAATGAACCGACGAAATATAATGACAGCTAGACCTCACTGACACTAGCGTTCAAAGCGGACTTTTGACTCTCAGACCTCATTGACAGCCGAAGTACTTATTTCTAAAACTCGAATCCTATTTTTAATCCCCGACGAAAAAGAGGGGTGTTATAAGTTTGACCTGCGTATCTATGTATCTGTCTGTGGCATCGTAGCTCCCAAACCGACCGATTTCGATGCGGTTTTTTTTAATCGAAAGCTAGTTTAATCGAGATGGTTCTCAGCTAAGTTTCATCAAAATTGGTTCACCCGTTTTTGAAATATCGAACTTTGAAATTACAATGTCGGGGGTTATTCAAATTTTCTAAGTTGGTTAGGTTATTAATAAATCGCACGCTTAGAATTAAAGTGACTCAATTCTAAATACATGATAAATCGGAATTAAACTTTGTAGGCTTAGATTTTAAATTCAATTTTGCAATATGTCATATTAAGAATTGAGTCACTTTAATTCTAAGCGTGCGAAATGCTCACAAACTGTAGGTACTTCTCCAACATTCTCGCAAAAATACAACTGCCAGTCTCAATAAAAAATGCAATATTCATTTGGTTTGGTCCGAGTCTGCAGCACACGTCTATAGTCTTATTTACATTTTTATTTGCTGTTGAAACTGAAATGAAATGTCCCCCACAGTGACCCGATATCGGATATGTATGGAATGTCAGGGAATATTAAAAAAGGGCATCTAGAATAGCGGCTTATTGGATCACCTTTTGGGTCGAAGACTTTATACCTGCTCCGTTTAAGTATAAGTACCTCTACAACGTGTTACAAAAGAGGTACCTAACCCGTAAAAAATACAGGGTTGGAGTTTGCATAATTATTATATTAAGTATGAAAGAAAGCTTTTTTTTATTTCCTGCAGTGATTCAATTATTGTAAATGCACTCTTTATAATGGACCATTTAATCCCCTCTCGGCTTTACCTACATTGTGTTATAAAACTGTTTCTAACTAAATAGTTAGAAACACGTTTTTTTTGGAATCTCAAAAGAAGCTAAATTTTGATCAACATTTTCCTACTTTTACTGTTTATACTAAACAAAAGTGAAGTCATACTAAAACAAAAGTGGCATTGTACACAGACTTAATACAAAAAAATTGGCAAAGGGGAAATCGCGCATTCCTTTCCTGCGCTAAGGAGTGCAGAGTTCAAGCTCTTATTAATACTGTAAGCAAACAGACGAACTTTTAAGTCGCTTACAACACATTTCATTGTGTGTTAAAAACACACCTACTACGAGCATAACGTCAGTATAACCAACTCGTATAATCTGCCCTGTTTATTTGAATGCCTACCATGAACAACGTAAGAACAAAGTTGGTGTAATATTCTTCAGGTGTATTATTTGTATCATTACCAGGGTAGGTTACCGAAACTGAGTTGAAGTAAAGAAAATTATTTTTGTGTGATGCAGACGTACGAAGGATACAGAAAGTACATCGTATTTTTAACCGACAAAAAAAGGAGGAGGTTCTCTATTCACACAAAACGCCGTTTGCATATTCTGTTGACGAAAAAAAACGCACTCTAGAAAGACGGCTAGGCAAAACGTGCTCAAAACGCATGGCGTAAGCGCCAAAGCGTTTAAAATTGCTCTGAGTTAGAAACTAAAGAAGAACCAATAATTAGGTACTACTCATTCGCTTCGGAAACGACGAAACTGCCGAGGCAGGCCTAAATTTAAAAAATACTTCTACCTATCGAGAATTTTGTTGACAATCATGTTTTAGGTAAGTAATGTTAGCTTTCTTAAAATTAAAAATATAATTGTACAACGATTTACATTCAATTTCACTTACTCATTTGTTATTTAGAAATAAATAGGCAATGTATTGTCTTCCCTTCGTGCTGCCCGCCATATTTGAATGTAGAGAGAGAGCGATAGAGATAGACTGTGGCGGTAGCACGAAGAGGAGAGAGCGAGAGGGAAGAAGTGGGTCTGCCCCTGTTTTGGTGGGAAAACGTATGGTGGAAGGTTAAGGATTTTCAGGAGGATAAAACTTATAATAATAAATTATAAAAGGACGACAAATAAACCAATTGTAATAACAATACATGGTTTTATTGCAACAACGTAAGTAAAGGTAAAATCTTACAGTAATATTTAAAGTAGGTGCCTACTTTATGATAATAGTCTTTAATTATGGGTTTCTAATTGTCTCTCCTCGTTTATGTTCTTTCTTTTACTGTTTTCTTTTCTTTTCTTCCTATGTGTATTAAGTACTCGTAGTAAATAAGAAATGTGTTCGTGTTTTTACGTCAATAAATGTTGTGAGTTTGAGTTTGAAATACCTTCACTTATTTCAAATATTGAACAAGATTTTTTGGATCTAAAACGAGTAAGTATGGCGCCTTAAGTCGACCAAAGTCATAATAAATAGCCTGAAGACAAAATTAAGTTCCCAACATTTAAGAGATAAACATACTTAGTGCCTATTAGTTCCATAAGTTAAATAACTAGTCAGGGCTTCCTGCTGTAAGTAAAGTTGTGACTAGATACAAATGAAACGAGTCAGTAACGGTATGTTGTTTAATTTATTCGACACGTTCTCGACTTTCCGACAGCTCCTCAAGTTACTTACAAATTAGTTATGAAGAGCCTTTTTGATCGTTGATGCTTATTTATAACTTGTAACAAGTTATCTTCTTGTGTCATTGGCAACTTTTGTTGTCTGGCGTTAAATAAAAAACAATTTGAAAATTAATAAGTCTTATTAAAAATACAATGTGCTTAAACCAACACAAACAACTCAAGTCAAATTTTAATAGAATAATTTCGAATTGAGTCAATAACACGAAGAATAAAAAATATCTAATGATCAAAGCTTATTTTTAAAACTACTATTTCTGAGAGTGTCGAGTCCAATTCGGACCGCGTGCATGGCTGTTCCCGGGGCCGTCATCACACCGTAGCCGCCGTGACCGTAACAATGGACCACCTTCACACCGTCCATCACCTCGCCCTCCACGCGAACCGGCATTCTGTGCGGACGCAGCCCAACCCTATGCGACAACACTTCAGCTTTACGTAACGACGGTACCAAATCGCAACATCTATCCATGATCCCCGCAGCATCATACTTACAAACGTTTAGGTTATAGCTGTCATACTGCCTCGTACCGCCTAACGTTGCAATCCCGTTAAAACCAGGAATAATATATGCGTCATATTCCCCATAGATAGCCGATTTCAACCACGGTGCTTTTATTTTTATAACTTGTCCCCGCAATGGAACCAAATCGTTGTCTTTGCATAAAAATTTCGCGCCAAAACCAGTGCAGTTAAAAACCAAATCGTATTGCTTTAGTGATGAGAACTTTTCTACTTTACCGGTTATTATTTTCCCGCCTTTACCGGTGATTATGCGCTCGAGCCACGGCAAGTGCGCGCCGCATTCGACTTTTAATGTATCAAAGTACGAACCGTATTTCCATCCCTCCCCGTATTGTTTCAGTTCATCTTCTTCAACAGGCCTGTATGTTGGCACCAAATGTTCGATTAGATGGTTTCTTGTGACGTGGTAGTTTTGTTTGGAGAAAATATACGATGAGATGGGCATTAGTCCAGCTTCGGCCGCTTCGGGGGCTTTTAAAATATCTTGAAAGTAGTACCAGGAGTCGTCTATCCATTTTTGCGTGATCACGTTCGTTGGTCCTCTGAAGCTGGTTCCAGGGCGGAATATGCCAGCGGCTATGGCGCTGAGGGTGTCTTCTTTGAAGACGTCAGCAATAACCGTGATATTGGCGTGCCTCAGCTCCTCTTGTATCAACTTGGCAACTGTCATTCCCACCACGCCGGCACCGAGCACGGCAATTTTTAGAGAACTAGGGTCCATGGTTGTCTGAAACAAGCATAATAAGATATTGAATACCAGCATGTAATCCTGTGCAACTATAATATTTCAATAGAAATTCATGTTGGATCTACTTCGGATTGATGAAATTATAGCATTTTAAAACGTGGTTCGTTGCGGTTAGGTATATTAACCAGGATATGCTTAATTATGCGAACACGTCGAATGCCACTATATACTAAATCGTTCATTAAATCATTATTGTACATAACATACACAACATTGCAAAGTTTTAGGGTCAGTAATTTTTTTTCGCCATTGACCCTAATGATAATGACCTGTCCTATAGAAGCGTGATGGTTGCCTTTGAAACTTGCCAAAAAACGAGCTCTTTTCTAAACTCTTGTAGGATTAACAGGCCCTTTTTTAACATAAAACTACCGTTAGATTCAAACATAGTGAAATAAACAGATCACTCACGTACCTATGTCAGTAGCATATAGCCCGAGTCTATTGCGTTTCGTTACTGTCGAAACGTGTGCTCTCAGTAAAGACTACAGATTAGTACAAAACATGTCGGGTTATACTATACTACTGTCATACGTGAGTGACCGTTTATTTCACAGGCTCTCATCATACATGAATACAATACAATCGAATACAATTTAAAATCATTTCAAAGATTGAAACAATAGAACTATTCCGAAGGTACTTAAGGAAACAATATTTAGCACAAACCAACATTGTATTTGACTGGCACGTATAAAGTTGCCGGCAGTGCGCTAGTTATTCATAAAATTAAATTAAACTGTCGCTCTAAACAACAAACAACAAACAAATTTGGCCGCGACCCGAAACATTGCTATCTGACTCTGCCATAACCTTCACACTAATAATATTCGTACAAACAAAACAATGGAGCGAGATAATACATTAAGTACTGAAATAGCTATAGGCTGTCACGTTATGTTACAGCATCAGAATATTTACTTTAGAATTTAATCATCACTTACAACAAACATAAATATCTACAAGGTTAATCACTGCACAAACAGCGTTGTTTATTTTTTTTATTCAAGGCAATTTTAGCCGCATTTAGCTTTTGATGAAATTATAAGCCAAATAAGTCAGCAGGGTTCTGTGGCACAGTTAAATTCATCTTATAATTTTTATGTAGATAGGTAAGCAGGTACTCTACTAAATACACTAGCTGAAAGTACTCGTAAAATCCTAATACTTGTATAAAAGTAGTATTTGGACTGAAAAGCTAAGATTTTTACAATAAGCCTAGCTCGTGTACTCGCGTATTAGCTCGTTTTTCAATCAGTTTCGTATCAGTGGCCTTGAAATCAAAAATCAACCCCCCAGTCTTATAATGATATTCGGAGGCGGATAATCCCTAAGGCAAACCAGACGCGTGCCTGGGGGCTCGAGGTTACAAGGGGTTAGTTATAAATACTACTTAGTTAAAATGTATAATCTAATAAGGCCGCTAGAGAGGTGCCGATGATGAGGTAATCTAATCTGCCCGTCATTATACATGTTTGCATATTTTAGAATAGAATAGTTTTGTTTTTCAGATGATAGAGCCGTAAAATTATTAGTAAACAGCTTACATCAACTAAGTTATAAAGAAGGTATGTTCTTTAGACATATTGAAAACGGGATATTGACCGCGATTACTTTATAGGTTTGATAACCTCCCAATCGTGATGCGGGAGTTTGCCCGTGATCATGATGCATGTAACTGCGTCGAAATATCGGGAGCTCATCAAACCTATAAGGTAATCGCGGTCAATATCCCGTTTTCATTATGCCTAATGCAATTAACCGCGAATCATTTAAAACTGTTAGGTATTTTCCAGTATGTGCACCAGCAGTAAAACTAACTATTTCCAAGACAACAGCGATGCGTGGAGTACCCGCCCTCACCCCAAAAAACAATTAATCCTGACATTTATCCTGACATTTAAAGGCCAATAAGACAATGTATCGACTACTTATCAAGGTCATAAATAACGATCGATTTCGACACACGTATAAGAGATTAAAATGGTGTGTATTTCTGTAGATAATTATTTGGACAAAACAAACCTCATCCCAGGATGTGAACAACTTGCTTTTTCAACAATTCTTTCGCTGTAGTTATTGCCAGACTTGCTGTTAGCAGTTTTTCAGTGAAAAGTGGCAAGATGTGCTCTATTTGTTTTAATATAGGTCAACCGGAGTATAAGCGTCACCGTTTTTCGGTATTTTTTAAATCCGATATTATGAAATATGTATAAAGTATATTGAAATACTCTTTCGCTCTGTTCTTTGTACAACTCTTTAGCTATTCAATTCGTGAAGTAACTTTTTCGCTACACTATAATTAAGAGATATAAGTATAGGCCTTTTTTTTTTAAACGGAATTTTAGACGCTTTTACCCCATTTTGGGAAATGCGTCTTTAAATAACTGTTAAACGATTGGGATTAGGCCTTTGAAACATCATGGAACGTGTTCACAATACAGTATTCTAGAAGGTATTGTTAATACAATACACAAAAAAATACTAAAAACGAAATGAGACACAAAATAATATAATTGGGGAAAATGCGTCTTCAATTTGCAGGATAAAGCATTTTTAATAAAAATTATTATTCGGGCGCATAAGCCAACTAATTCTGATTGTATTAACCCAAATTTTATATCAAAAACTGAAAGAAAAATGAGGATGTAAATGGATTTTGTTCACTTCCCTCACATACCGCGTTTGGTCTGGTGTGACAGAAAATTTCAACATGACCGATATCTTGAACACGATTCGCTAAAATGCCCTCTATGGTACGTGCTGTCCTCCAAGTAGCACAGGTGTCTATCACAAGATGGCGGAAGCTGTTGTAACTCACCTGGTTTAAAAAATAACTCAAATAAACGCAATAGTCCCATAGTCGCCTTTACCCCGGGTGACTTAGTGCGTTGTAGGGTGTGCCAAGGGCGAAACGCGTATTTTGTTCAAGACTGCATTATCAGTATCTTTCTGGTTACAGATTTCTATCATTTCATCAGAAAAAATTATGGAGCCCCAACTGGTTAGCTACATGTTTCTGATGACACAATTCAAGGTCACGCTCATATACTTTCGCTACCTCATTTTATACATGGGGATTCTAGCAAATTATTGGTCTATGCACAGATGTAACTGGTACCTCTATTAATAGAACCAACTGGAAATCAAATGCCGTTGGGTATTCTCGCAAGTTGTATCAATCAATCAAATCATACGAAAATCAAATCCTTCTCATTTATTAGTACTCATTGCTTGTGCATTTTGAATGTACTTAACTGATTCAAAAAGGCTTGGAAAAACTATGATTTGAGCAACTTATGAATGACTGGTGTAAAAGGTTGCGCACGTGACATGGACAGTCAAGGTCGAACTTAAAAATTTTAGTAATTAAGTAAATACTTAGTCGTAACTATATCGCTTGAGTTATTTATTTTATAGAAACACATCAAACAAAATGAAGTAGATAATGGTAATATTTGTGAACACGATCGTCTCACACCTCCGAGAGTTGCAGGTATTTTTGTAGGTATACGGTGTCAAGCCGATGGAAAATAACATGTATATCATCCCAAAATAAAATACTTACGTTACTTAAAGGGAATGGAAAATTTTGCCTATCCTAACCTGACCTATTCGTTCTTGAGAGTCTTGTTATACAGACGTACCTACCTAATTATTTTGATTCCAACGAACGTCATTAAATTTTACTTATTATTATTACCAATTAACAAGAGCATAAAACCTTCTGAAAATTAACAATCAATGATCAAAGAAGCAATGGGATGAATCAATTTACAAATAGTCTACAAAAGCAATAAGTAAACAATTTCTTTAATACTTAATGTGAGGAATCAAGTTTTTAATACTTAATGTGAGGAATCAAGTTCACTCATCTATTTATTCATCTGATCTCAAATAAACATAAATTTTAGTGAAATAAGACGGATCACTCACGTATATAAGTCGAGTTTAGCTTGACATGTTTTGGACTAATTCGTAGTCTTTCCTCACTATGATTGAGTCTCACGGTAGTTTCATGTTAAAAGCAAACATCAATTTGTTATTATTTTTACCTTTTTGGCACCACCGTGACAAAACAACGACTATGTGTATTAAATTGCTTGTAACACCTTATGTAAAGAAGCCGACCGGACTCTTAATTGAGGTCATTTAATTTTCTGGCCTATTGATCCAAATCAAATAACTAGGTAAGTAGTTATTTATTGTTTTCAACAAAAAGAGTCAGGTCTTGCAATTGTCAATTGTAGTTGTACCTAAAATAAACAAAAAAACATCAAATTCAAAACAACGAACGCCGTGTCGCTGGCCAAAGGCTTATTGTTATAATCATTAGATTGGTTTTGTGAACTCTGATACAACCGGAGTCGTACCCACTAAGTATGTCTGCCTTAGCTAGATATAACATAACGTAATGTATTATTATCATAGTCACATTATCTCATGCCTGGTTTAATTCTAATGTAAATATAACATAGGCAGGTACATTATGCGTTCACGGTTGGACCGGTAAGGCCGTTAGTTACACATGTCAAGCAGTACATAATGTCACGCCTTAAGCTCGCGTCACTTGTACTACCTATGTATCTATATTAACTTTTATAAACATACTTCTGAAGTTCTGAAATGTGTCTGCGTAGGTATGCATAATTTCCAAGTGTAGTTGTAATACCGCCTCGTAACCTTTAGTGAAAAAAACATTGTGTGATAGCTTTTGTTATTGGTACCTAGTTCAAGTACAAATATCACAGGTGTGTTTATTTAACTCAGTGTTTTAATAATTTTTAATTCATTATTTACGAATGGAATGATAATCTTATCTTGTATTATTATTACTACCTATGATAATATTACTAAGCATTATTATTAATAAATTGCTAACAGTTTGGTTTTAAGCCGTTCCCACGTCGAGAATGTACATAACGCCATCTATTGTTAAACAGTTAGGCAGTGAAGATAAGCCAAACTACAGCCCGCGCGCGAGCTCCGAGGAATCGGGGGCTGCGCTTGTTTTATTTTATCAAACACATAACATCCATAAGAATAACAACACTAGCTCATATAAATAATTATGAAATTATTCTTTCATATTTGCTTTAACAAGCATATTCTTGTTAAAAATTAAAATAAACCCAGCTCTGATTCATCGGAGCTCGCACGCGGACTGTATTATTAAACTCAATGGAGTATTCTGCGAGATGAGTCTATTTGAAAACACAGCAAACATTTAAAAAATAAAAATAAAAATAAAGGGGTCACGAATGGTTTCTAGATTGATACCTGCTAATAATTAAAAGTTAATGTTTTGGTCATTAATATTTATTCGTTTTGAGAAGTAATAATGACAATTATGTTAGTGGAATAAAATTATAAAATGTATAAACCTCTCACTTTATCAAAAAGATACTATAACTTCTCCGGCTCGACCAATTAAAGCCATTTTATGAAACTTAGTACCTCAATTAAGAGCGTTTCATTAAATATTCTGAACACGAAGTATGCGGCAAATTATTACAAAGTTTGATTAATTCAGAACCAAACGGAATGATGTAACAAATTAACTTACAGAGTTTTTTGTTACAGAAACTCGACCACCACGGAAAAACTACAATCAGCTGTCTTCGAACGAGAAACTTGACAATCGGCAGATAGAAAATATTCACATCGAGGAAGCTGCCGTGGATTCAGACGCAAGCAGCACAGACTTGGACGAGCGCGAGATGCGCGGAGTGTGCCCGCCCTGCGCGCATGACCGGTACAACAACAACGTCCGCCGGCACGACCACGACGACTTCAGCGACGATACTGATTATGGTAGGTAATGTTATTATTAAATCGAAAATATTTGTCGCTAAATTATATAATTTTCCGTCGTACGTTCCGTTTCCGGAAGCCACAAAAACCGGTAAGCCGATCGATCGGCGACGGTACATGCGCATCACTAGCAACCGCGAAACGTCATCGTATCGTAGTGTCAAAGTCAAACGTACAATTTTTTGTGTGGAATAGAAAAATAGTCGTGATCTTCTTTCTTATTTTTCGGGGTATTACGAGTCAATCAGTGATTATAATTTGAAAGAGCATAATTATTTAAATCAACAGGGACATCGACATGGCTAATTTAAAGTCGGATTTGGATGAGTATTTGCTGCAAAACGAGAACCGTAGAAGTTATAAAATTAGTTTACCATTCTCGACACCTAGTTTTCTATCGCGAAGCAATGAAGAGACGCCCACAAGTAGTTCTAGCGGTGGGAGTTGGTTCGAGGAAGTGCAGAAGGAATATTTCACATTGGTAAGTATGCGACCTACTTATTTGATGGCGTATCTTCAGCTTATGACTCATCAAACAAATTATGTTTGTTGGGGATATCTAATTGCCTAGTTGTGATAGCGACTCTGGCTGTGTCTAAATATTTGTTATACTCAATTTAACATCAATTTGTTTATTTTTTTTATCCGCCTGCATGATTTCCGCCTTCAAAACCCCTTCATAAGATAAGCCCTATTTTCATTTTAATAGAAGATGTGCTTTCAAGATATCCCACAGTTACATGAGGATTAGTATGTATAGCATCTTGTGTGTAGTCATCAATTAATAAAATAAAACAGTACCGTGACTGACTGACTGACTGACTGATAGACAACGCACAGCCTAAACCACTGGACCTAGAGACTTGAAATTTAGCACACATCTACATTGAGTATTCTAGAGGTGCACTAAGGGATTTTTCGAAATTCCCACGGGATAGGGAACTAGCCCATTTTGAAATATTTCACGGGGGCAAAGCAGCGGGGCTTAGTCAATTAATAAAATATTAACTGACCAATTAGCCCACTTTTTAATTGTGTTACTGGTATAATAATATCATAATAATAATAATACTGGTCCGTGCTAACAACCGCAGGTTTGACCCTCACTGGAGCGTAAAAATATGCATTAAACAGATGTTTTTGTGCCAGAGTGTACTACTAACAGCAAAAACCAATCTGTGAAGTCATTTTGTTACCTTGGGACTAGTTTTTACATTAATCATTTGTACACATGATCAAACCTAGCAATTTGTCAGTGTCCTGTAATTATAAGTCTTATAAAATTCAAAATAAATTTAAACTTGTTTATTCTTATTCCAGACCCGCACACAGAGGTTCATAGGGTTCGGCATATGCCTTTTCCTCGGTATCCTCTGCTTCACACTGTCTTTCTTCTACATACCATTCCTGCTGCTGAAAGCAAGGAAGTTTGCGCTGCTCTTCAGTCTTGGGAGCTTGTTCTTTATATTGAGGTAAACATACAAAGCATATTTGGATGTAGTTATGCACAAGTGTTCCAACCCACTGTCATTGTGCTATTATTATGTCTAGATACTTATGTTTGTATGACTTTTGGATTGCAATGTTGCATAACTACATCCATTTTAACCTCCAGGCCCCGTATTTCACCAACTTTACAATTGTCAGTGTAAACTAACAATTCCAAAAATCAATCAGTCAATTGTAAAATGACAATACAAACTACATTTATTTGCCAATATGAAGCGCACTAAAACAAGAGCCCTTAAGTCAGCAATCGACACCAAATTGTCATTGAAAAGTGACATTTGTAAAGTTGGTGAAACAGGGGCCTGCAATCCAAAGTCCTATCTGTAGGACATATGGTGGAGTGTGCCCAGAACGAAAGCATCAGACGCAGATATTTGGGGTGCTTGGACCTGAGTAATGGAGGGATTAATGTTGTGTTGTCCAACCCTTTGTCCGGAGACGCTGTCCATATTTACAAATTTGTAGAGAGCTCCTTCATTGCTAGGGAAACTAGCACTGGAGGCAGTGCTCCGTAAACTATTAATACCCAGAGTCTCCCCATGAGGCTGACATGGTCACAGCAAGTGTATCAAAGCCTCAATAAAATATAAGATAGAAAGAAAAAAAAAAGTAGGACATATGTCAAGAGTTTGAACTTTTCATTAAAGACATTAAGTTTCAAATTTCACACTGTTGAAATTTGCCGTGGGAGGCAGGAGGTTAAGTCAGTAATTCCAACTCGCACCTATCTATCTGGGTTAGATGTTCTCCTGGGGTTAACTTGTGGTGTTGTGTTTTTTCTTATGTACTATCAAACTGATTCATTCCTGACCCACCATAAGTACCATAGTGACATTGTATTGCTTGATAAAGGAAATCATTATCACGAATACTGGGAAAATATTCTATGGTGGGACGCAAATCAATTTGTTTGGTATGGTGAAACCTGAGTGACCTTAATTTTCTGTTAATTGTATTGTAATGGTTAGCAGGTACTTCAAAGCTAATAGTGCTACTTTGGTTGAACTACTATGTGTTTAGAATGCATCAGGCTATTGTTCCATTCCAAATTAGCAACACTGTTGATGTTGTTTAAAATGACGGACAAAATATAATGATTGAATGATAAAATACAGGAAATGGCCATTTTGAATGCAATGAACTGCAGACCCCTACATCAAATAACAAAAACAATAGCATATTTTGGTCAGAGACGAAAATGTACCGTAAAATATGTAATTTACTTCTTTATAATTAAGACATTAATTAAGACAAATGTTTGACCTATCTCTCAAGTAGAAAGTTGTGGGCTCTGAATTTTTGTTTGCAATTTATTATAAACTTTTCGGTTTAGACAGTGTTAGGAATCCTGCACATCCTGCGAGGCAATTCAATGGTGTGTGTAAAGTTCCCAATCCTCATGGTCTGGTGATGGATTTTTTTTAATAAGTATGTCTTTATATTTCCAGCTTCAGCTTCCTCTACGGGCCATGGTCCCACTTCAAATCGCTCTTCTCGAAGGAACGGGCCCTCACAACGCTTCTCTACGGCTCAACGCTGACAGCAACGTTGTATTGCGCCCTCCATCTCCAGAGCACCCCACTGACCATAGTCTTTGCAGTCCTCCAAGTCATTGCTTTACTCTGGATGATGATGGGGTCTGTTCCCGGAGGGTCCTCAGGAATGAGGTTTTTCGGAAGCATGTTCAAATCAACGGTGTCAAATACACTGCCGATTTAACGAATGTTGTTGTGCGGGGACTTTGTTGTGTTGAGTGATGTTTTATGATGGGATATTGATTTAGGATTGAAGCTTCAATTTATTTATCTCTTCAGTCCAAAAGAAACCACAATTTCCTTGGAAAAATTATTTAAAAAGGTAATTGCCAGACATTTATTTCATTCTGTAACGGGTACTTAGTACACTTAGATTCTATGGGACCTTTTGCATGTTAAAAAGGACTCCTAAATTTTTTTCAAAAACTAATGGTATGGTGTATAAGAGAAGAGGTTTTCGTTAAACTCTATTTGTGACAGCTTTTAGGTTTTTTGCAGAGGAGCAATTTATATCGATCGATTATAAGGTTCACATTTATTTATAGTGCAGAATGCAGATATAATTTCGTGATGCTCAATCGAGTTTAGATAAGTTGTGATAGATGTAACCAGTGAGACTCGCTCACACTCGCTGAGTGAGTGATTTAATTTAATTATTTGTATAGTGGGCTACAGCTTACTCTTGCCTGTGCATTGAGATTCCAATTTGAGGGAAGACTTTAACAAGTAATTATGAACTTTTTAGATAAATATTGTTCCTATGTCATGTAAGTTTGATCCTTTATACAGGACAATGCCACTCGGTTAAAATAAACTACGTACATATCTTTGACTCCATATGTATACAACTATTGGTAAACTATGAAATTATCTTAAGCTTATTATTGAGTAATTTAAGCATTTAGTTATGTTTAGGTACCTTTGCTTCAAGTCACCAATATTTTGAGCCTTGCTTATTCTCTGTAGCAAAGGCCTCCCCAACCTTTTAACAATAAAAGTAATTTTTATTCACGGACACATAGATTCACAAAAATGTTTACAAAAAAGAATTATACCTAGGATCGAACTTCCTATTTATAAGACATCGATCTTATTGTCATTACGCATTGCTCCATAAATTGTTAAGAGCATGATTACTATGAGAATTGACGTGATTACTGGTAAACAAAATAGTCTGCTCTATCACAAATCTCATGCCTTGAACGCTTACTCTGAAGAGCTTCCATAAAACAGTTGATCCAAATGCCTTGTGATTGTGATTCATTAACAGTGATCGGATTTCCCTATGCAACACGGGGTGAATGACATTATACTAATATTGATATGCCCCGGGATTCCGGGACTAAACCTGTATAATAAATACACTCCCATGTTTTGTTTATGAAAAAAAAAATGTTTAAGCTACCTATGGCCTACATATTATACCGATAGCATTTGTTTTCGAGCGAGGTCCCGGGATGATGGGTATGTCCATAGTAAGATTTCTACTCGATATCCCGCCGTGCTGCACCGTGAAATTCGATCACTGGACATAAACAGAGCTCGGACAGGTCATAGCAAAATAATTGCAACACAGTAATAGAACAAGATTAATAGAGTCGCATTATTTAAAGTATTATTTAATTATATTTTTCAATTTCATTATACTAGAGTTCGGGGTAGATCTCAATCCACTTATTAATCGTTTTTATTGTCACCATATTTAAAATATTTAGAAATAACTGTAAGTAAATAATTTTACTAATTTAAATTGTCGCCACAAAACTGTTTCAAGAATGCCACTTTGCCAAAAACCATGACAGATATGCAACTAAATAAGGTTTAATATTAAATTACGATAATATCCTCTTTAGATAATTATAATGTTAAGTATCGACTCTATTGAGTATTGTTCTATTTCCATATCTGTTTTTGCTATGACCTGTCCGAGCTCTGGACATAAATGATGTGATATTTTTAGGTTTGCGCTCAAACATGTCCAGAGCTCACGTAATGGTGTTGTTTTGGGGTCCATTTTGATTTAGACACAATCGATGTAATTTTACACGTGTTTTCTGCGAGCTTGTCAAACGCGCTCGCAATCGTAATCTCATTCACCGGCTCTTTCTCTCAAAGGGTACAAGATAGCGGTAGAAGGCGATGGTGAATGCGATTGCGAGCGCGTTACACAATAAACAATGCAATGTGTGTGTGTGTCTTGAACTTCACAGCGCATTGGTTTTACTGTAATGCTGCATAATTGTTTTATTTTATTTAATAAGGCGTTAAGCACAATTTGTCCATTTTAAAAGACCGCGCACAGTTATCAGAATGTTAGGTATCCTATTTCCGATATCTTCTACTGACTGTACAATTTAACTGCAGCTAACGTGAATGAGTGGCTTATTTTATTATTACCGTTTTGTATAAAACAGTTGTAAATAAATAAAAGGATTTAAGGATGGAGTCGGATTCATATCGAATTTGTATAATAAACTATTTAATACTTAATAATTCCGCGATTTTTATTTTTACCTAGATCAGAGAATGTCCTGAACCGAATGGCTTACCCCCCCAATGGTATCGGCTAAAGAGAATATAAATCAGTACATTTTAATGAAACAAAAACGGATTACTCACGTATATAAGTCGAATTTAGCCCGACTGTTTCGGACTAATTTGTACTCGTTGCCGCTGGGTCATGCGCTCCCAGGAGGAAGTCCGAAACATGTCTGGCTAAACTCGACTTGCATACCTGAGTGATCCGTTTTATTTCACTAAGTTCACCAAATTACTTGTAAGATGTAGTTTAATATATTTGGAATGTAGACTTGTGGCGACCTTGGCGCCATCTGTTATCCAGTAGGAGAAAGTGCGTTCCAAATCGCGCTGACAAGTTTCTTAAGTCGGTTGCTTAAATATAACTTCCAACTCGCTTCCTTCGGACTTCGGTCCCTAGGCGTAACATCTGCCTCGAGAGAGATCTCTCTATTATGATCCTTCCCACAGACTTCTTGTAAGTACCTACTTACGTATTTTTATAATTAATTTATTCCGCAGATGAAGCCCTGACGTGCAACGTGTGTGACCGGTCCTTCCCCTCGCGGCGGCAGCTCAACGACCACCAGCAGAAGAAGAGACATTTCGGGTAAAGATAACGTGAATTACCTACGCTAAATGACAAATTTTGTTTTCATACAAAATAACGGCATCCTTATTTTATAGTTCTGTGGGTTACCTGCCTGTCCTAATCTGAAATAGGTACAAAAAAAATTGACCTAATTGAATTTGTCCGAAAATTTTCGTTTGCCCTAGTTAATTTTTTTTTTTCCTAAAACTAAACATTTCAGGATTTTTATAAAACCAACTTAACCTAACCTAACCGAAAGGATTCTACACGACGGTCCTGAAATGAAACCTGAAATATTTAGTTTCAGAAAAAAAAAATGCATTCGGGCAAACGAAAATTTCGGACAAATGAAATTCCGTCAATGGCTTTTAGTGTTTGCGATACCAGTTGTGACTAGAATATAGTGTTACTGAGCCCACCACTTAAGCTTTTACAAGTGCTTGTGTAACTAACAATCTGTGGATCTGAGAAATCTGAAAAACATCATCATCATCATCATGTCAGCCTCTAGACGTCCACTGCTGGCCGGCGGCCTCCCCCGCGGCTCTCCACTCAGACCGGTCTTGTGCTTTCCGCATCCACCGCGGTCCCGCGATCCTTACTAGGTCGTCGCTCCATCTTGTTGGAAACCTACCTGTTTTTTATTTTTATTTATAAGCTGGCAACTGTGGTTTCAGCTGCAGCGCGTGCGACAGCCTGTTCCCGTCGCTGATGGCGCTGGAGCACCATAAGGAGGAGTTCCAGCACTGGAGCGACTCGTCGTGCTGCAGCCACTCCGACTCCGAGTCCAGCGAGGAGTGCCACGAGGACCGCCACCGCCTGCTCTAATGCCACCATCTCATTGTTGCCGGGGATAACACCAAGCTGGGCACCTTTGTGTGAATCGGCAGAGGCTGGGTCGGGGCTTGTAGGTTCACAAGCAGCCCCCATACTACGAAATTCGAAAATCGTATCGTATCGTCCCGCTCACGCGTGTTAAATAATATTAGCTTGATAGCGATACGAAGTTCGAATTTTGCACTTCGTAGTCGGGGGGCAGTATTCGAATGCTACGCTACGCGGGTCAATGAACTTTTAAGTGCTGCTCGTTGCCATGGTGACGTCTTCTCGGGTACAGGCAAATGTTAAAATATGGGTGCATACAACTAACTAAAAAATATGTCCCATAGCTCTTGTCACTTGTCAAGTATGAATACTAACATAGTCTTAACTGTCTTAAGTAAACTACTAACGAAAATGGATGTTTGTTGTCTGAATAAATGAATTATTATTATTATTATGTCGGCGAATTAAGGTTGTGGTATTGTTGTTGTGGTAAATTAATCCGATAAATATTTTTGCACGACCGTACAAATCCTCTAAAGCAGTGTTTTTCAAAGTGTGGGTCGCGACCCCCGGGGGGTCGCGGCACTTACACGGGGGGTCGCGAGGATCAGCTTCGAAAGTATCGTGCTCGTGACTACATGGAATATTTTTTTTAAAGGACATTTTAATAAAACAACAATGTTTATTTCCTTTCAATATTAAAAAACGGTAAGTTGCGAACCTTCTGATAAATATAGGTTGCGTTCCAAAATGCACGATTGATTGAATTACAGAAGTGTGCGTCCTAAATATTAATTCTTAGATAATAGGTAGTTGGATTCTAAGATTAATCGCAAAAACGGGGTTTTGGGGGGTCGCGAAGGAAATTAATTGTCATTGAAGGGCCGTAACACAAAAAAGTTTGAAAAACACTGCTCTAAAGTTAGAAGTTGTAACAGTTATAAGCCATTCTTCATGCCTTATCTCGTAAGCATGCTAGGAGTATACATGACTACCATTTTTTTAAACAACTATATCACTGTTGTCTCCCGAGTGACAGGACAGAATAACAACACTAAAAAGGTGATTGACCTACGTAACGTAATCGAGTGGAGGGTTATCAAGAGAATTTGTATGACGTTTGGAACAGCGCCCGTCGTGAGCGTATTTAGTACTAAAATTTAATATGAAGTTTCTCGATGGCGATACGATAACGATGCGAGGATTCGAATATTATTCGTGCTTGGGGCTCTGGCCCCTTCACCAACTTTACAAATGACAGTTTACAATGACAATTTGAGCTACATTTCTTTGCCAATACGAAGCGCACTAAAACTAAGTTCTTAAAAAGTCGGCACTTCTCGTGAAAGTTTTTGAATAGGGTCTTCGTTTTACTTAAAAACGTGAGCGAATGATCGCTTATTTCTAGGCATTATAGGCATTTTCTTATCAACAGACGAGAGGTTAAAATCATTGCCGGATTTTCACCCTTTGATATTAAGATTTTATTTGTACTATGTCTAAAGCAAAGCTAATAAATTTCATTTCATTTCAGTGAAGATGCCAGCATTGGAGGATGAGGTTCCTAACATTAGTGTAGCTTAGGTACGCTCTACTCATAAGATTGCCAAATGTTGTTAATGCGATAAAGTACCAGAGCCCCTACCCCGAAGTCCGATCGAAGTTCGTGTCCGACCGTCCCTCTCGCTTTCGTGTCAACCTATGTTGGAGTAAGCGGGACGGTTCCATACTTACTTCGAAGTAAGGGGCTGTGTCACAAGTTACTTTCGTCATCTACACTTGCCTTCTGAAGAGCTCCGACCACGCTCCGACCCAGCACAAGCCAAAATACAACCGCCCGTTTCTTAGTCATGGAGACAGAAAGTCGGAATGAAAACTATTAGAAGTTACAACATTTTGGCTTTTTTCGTCCCATGAGTCTACGTTTCAGTTCGCTGGAGTGCTATGTAAAATATTGATTTTAAGTGTAACTTACTCAACCACAAAAATTTGACCAAGTTTCTAAAGCCGGCATAAGATTAGTATAAATCCACTGTATTTGTTGTAATTCAATGATTCCCGTTTGAATCGGACCCAGAACTTTCGAAAACGCCAGAGACGTCTTTGGCACGTATCGTGTATGTAAACATATCGGCAGATTTATAAAGTTTGTGAAACTGTGAGACTAGCTGAAAGCGTATCTTTGTAAATAATGTTTCCTAGTGATATCCCGGCAATAATGCATATCACGATGTGTGTAATATATGGACTGATACTATAGTATCTAGCTGTAAATATTTGTTAGTCGTACAAGTTTAGTATTCGCTCCTAGCGCCAATGTGTCCCTGACCCCGACTTCCATACAGTATTACCGACTACGTCGCTGTAATGTTTCACTATAGTCCTAGTATTTTTTATAAAGTATTATTGTATTTGCCACGTGAGTAATGTATCGCGGTCGAGGCTCGAGCGTCGGAACGGCTCTAAGAGGTCCATAATCACTTGCTGCGCTTGAATGGTCGCTTGTAATTAGGCATTTGGCGGTAGTAATAAAGCCTCAGCAAGCGTGAGACTTGATCGTTCCGACGGGGGAGCCCCGGCGCGCAGTCGACGGACATTTATTTATATAAAAATAAAAATACGATTGAAAATATGTACAGAAATGTTTTATTTTATAGGAAATCACATAACCACAGAGTACAGCTACGACACACGTATACGTACTGCTGCTCGATCTCCCATAAGGTGCCGAAAGGCCGCGTTCGGCGCGAATTGTCCGGGGAGCGACGTACACATCTTTAATTTTTCATATTTATCGATAATCAGGAATACAAATCACGAATCTCTTATAAAAGCATAATACGAGTAAGTCTAGTGACTCGCGGCCCTCGGGCGCGCGGCGGCGGGCGGCGGGCGGCGGCGTCACGTAAATAC
>OY829515.1:1101157-1354207 GCA_963691665.1 Clepsis dumicolana | reverse complement strand
CCCAAAAATTCTTCCGAGTCTACTAAAAACTTGAAATAATAGTAAACTATCGTATCGTAATAGCTTGCAACTAGCAAGAACTCCACACGTAGTTTTTTTTTCAGCATTAGAAAGAAGGTGAACAATCTTAACACGTCTTTTTATTGAAAAACGCTTTTTAAATAATTATATCTCATTTTTATTGAATGAGAAAGTAAATAACTTTATTCATTTCAAATTCTACAAAACCAAACTCTTATTCTCGATTGAAATCGCTTCAGTAGATTTAAATTCCATTACAAGGCAACAAGGATCATGGAAAGTAAACGGATTGACAAAGATTGATTACTTTGAATCGCTCTTATTTACATTCAGCGCCATCTACCTTGCTTGAGCGACACATTAGAACCGCTGTTTTGTTATTATTTGACCCGCTGGCTACGACCTTGGCGCCATCTAGAAATTGCCTGAATTTTAACATGACTGCGGGGAACGATTCGAAGTATGGGCTTTGACACTCCGTATACTATCCTCCTTGCAAGGCAATAAACATACCGATAGACAATTAACGCTGAAAAACCTTTGATCAGATTAAGAAAGTATATTTTTCAGATTCCTTGTTATGCCGGCTGGCCATTAACTGTTCAAGAATTCCCAGTGCACGAGCACCTAACAAGCGTCACAGACAAATACCTCGTATGTGGTGCTAGCTTCGAGTGTCGGGCGTGTGCGTTTGTGTGCGTGTGTGCGTACCTCTGTCGGCGCTGGAGACGTCCTGGCTGTCGAGAACAGAGCTGTCGTCATCGGTCTGTCGCCGCCGCTCGTCGCGCCGCCGCCCGCTCTGTAATCGTGTGGGATAATTTATGTCATTTGGTTCAGAAGCATTTTGATATTACATTCGGTACTGTGCCGGCTGTGGCACATGGTTATCTGGATCGTGCCGATAGTGTGAGAATGCTGCGCTGATCGATGTCATTATAGAAGTTTATGATAGGAACTTAGTTTAAGTCCAACGCATTTTTACTCGAACCAAAATCCCCTAAAGGTACCTTAGACATTTTTAACTATCACGGTTCATGAGATACAGTCTAGTGACAGACAGACAGACAGACGGACGGACAGCGGAGTCTTAGTAACAGGGTCCCGTTTTTACCCTTTGGGTACGGAACTCTAAAAAAATGGAGACACAGTGCACGCACCGCACTGTGCCACTTTTTTTAAGGTTCCGTTATCCGTGGTAATGACTGAACGCGGCTTCCGGTTTGGTGTGTGGCGTTGAGGGACGAGCACGACTTTTCGAATCCTGCGTCACGTAAAATCGAATAGCAGACGTTTGCATGACGTTTGGAACAGCGCTCGCCCGTGAGCGTGTTTGGAACTAAAATTTAGTACGAGGTTTCTCGATCTCGATACGATAACCGTAACGTTACGCAGCATTCGTAAAGTCGTGCTCTACCCCCTGTCCGCTGGACGCGGCGCTCACGTTGGGCTGCGGCGGGCGAGCGGTGTGGTGCGCGCGCGGCGCGTTGCGCGCGGCCGTTCTCGAGCGGCGCGCGCCGCTGCTCCTCGCCGCGCTCGGGCCGCTCGGGCCGCTCGGGCCGCTCGCCGCGCTCGCCCCCGCCGCGTGTCACCGCGCTCGCTCGACTGTAACATAAATAAATATCATGGGACAATTGACACCAATTGTCCTAGTCTCAAACTAGGCAAAGCCTGTACTATGGGTACTAGACAACGGATAAAAATACTTATATACATATTAAACATCCAAGACCCGGTAACATACATTCATGTTCATCATACAAACATCTGCCCCAACCGGAGATCGAACCCGGGACCTCAATCTTCATAGTCAGTGAAAGTCTGTGAAACTACTTTAAACAAAAAAAACCACATGTTCCAATATAATAGTAGTTTATGCAACTGCTACATAATAAGGGTAACACACGAGTGCGTACCTGTTGGCGCGCGCGCCCCGGCCCCCGCGGCCGCGGTACCCGCCGCCCTCTCCGCGCTCCTCTGCCAGCTCCGGTGTCATGCGCGCCCGCCCGCCTGTAGCAGTACAATTCTAATAAAATACCTCTATACAAGCTGGGGTTCATTAACGGAGTTTCCATTGTCGCGCGTCAAAGCTGCGTACGAATTAGAACCGCCCAGGTCGGGGCTGCTCGCGAGCATGCGAGTCGCGCATTTGCTTGTACGTTGAGGCAACGTTCTATAATAATAATTACCGAGCCGTGCATGCCAAAACCTCCACCTTTAAAACATGGCATGATTTTTCTTCACTTCCTTTTTCCCAGTCTAAAAGAAAAATCATGCTAATGGAACATCACATCAACTTAAAATTAGATGGAAACGATCTTAAGCCCAAAAACTCCCGCACTGATGCCCTACCACTCATTAAGAATGCAACGTGTACTTAATATTTCCGCGAGTTCCTTTGCGCGTAGATTTCGGTTACCGCCATTCCGCGGAACCATACAATATTCCTCAATGTTCAAACTATCTTCTTGCCAAACTTCATCTAGATTGTTGCAGCGGTTTACAAAGACGGTTTACGGTTAGGACAGAGAGACAGAGTTACTTTCGCATTTATAATATTAGTACAGATCATATTGCAACCCCAACCCTGCCTGGCCCTTAATAGCGCAGGCTGAAAATCAGCGCTGCAAACGTAAGTTGAGCCCATTCCCACACTTTGTTCAGTGTTTATGTTGTTTTTCTTGTTGTTACACAAGAAACGTTAGGGCCGTCGATGGGACTAACAGTGGAAACAACACTTAATGTTCGAAGTGCGTTTAATCAAAGTTATAGAGTTGTGCAGCAAACAATTAAAACCATTACTTAATTAAACAACTTAAATTATTGATCGAGGTCGATCACGACCTTACGCGACCGCGATGGAAGGCATAAGACGACGCGAGCACAGCACTTTTGGCACACATCACCTCGCGAATTACTCAATATGAAAACTGTTCACATGTTCACTCAGCACTTTCGTGAGAGTCCGCGGCAATCGGTTATCGGGAATCGCCGGAACACTCATCGCGGCGTGGGAACCTCTGCTCGTAACACACACTAGCCAGGGGTTAAACTTGACGTATTTAATAAATAAATAAATATCATGGGACAATTGACACCACTTGACCTAGTCCCAGACTAGGAAAAGCCTGCACTATGGGTGCTAGACAACGGATAAACATATTAAACATCCAAAACCCGAGAATAAATATTCATATTCATCATACAAACATCTACCCTGACCGAGGATCGAACCCGGGACCCCAAGCTTCATAGTCAGGGTGTCTAACCTCTAGGCTACGCGGTCGTGTAAATTTGTATCGTCAGAGGGTCGAGCACGACTTTACGAATGCTGCGTAACGTAAAATCGAATAGTAAACGTTGTCGAGTTTGTATGACGTTTGGAACAGCGCCCGCCCGTGAGCGTATTGGGAACTAAAATTTAGTATGAGGTTTCTCGATCTCGATACGATAACCGTATTCGTAAAGTCGTGCTCGACCCTCTGTCGTGTGGCCAGCGGCCGGGCGGTGTGTACGCACCGGGCGGGTACCGCTGCGGGGGCACGCGGCGGCGCGCGCGCGCGGCGGGGTGCCCGCGCGGCGGCGGGTAGGCGGTGGCGGCGCCGCCCATCACCACGCGCAGCTGCTGGTCGATCTCCTGTTTCTCCGCGCGGAGTTGCTCTACCTCCTGAGGACACGAGGTTTAGGTTTTAAAGTGCGCGTCAGAGGAAGCCATCTATTGACTTGCCGTGTCTCACATCGTGAACATAACTAAGCATACATGTAATGGAGAGTACACGGCACGAGATGGAGACCCGACAACATATTTTTCTGGTTTTATCCAGACTAAACAAATTAACAACCACAAAAACGCTTTAAATTACCACGGAAGATTAGTTGGAAAAAAAAAACTTGTACATATCAAATGCAAATGCTTTTGCAAGTGCTACAGTCAATGATATTACATTATAAAAAGTGATAGATGTCATCAGCACGCCGAAAAGGCTACAATTGTAGCCTCTTTGACTTCAGCCGCTCTCAAATAAGGTTTTTCGACTGTCTTGTAAGCATATCGACAGTACTCAGACTCAACCTCGTATATAATAAGCTTTGACAAAATTGGAATAAACACTCTAGACCGCGAACCTAAGGTGCTTATTCCAATTTCGTCAGTTTATATACGAGGTTGAGTCAGAGTACCGTCGATATGATGTATCCTTACTTATAATATCACTATAATACTTACAGCTCATACCCAGCGGCTTTGTTCCCGTGAAATACTTAAAAATGGGCTAGTTCTTTATCCCGTGGGATTTTCGTGGTATACACTGACTTTATTCAAGGGAAAGCATTACTTATAATTACATCAGCAATTCATAAAACTACACTCCTTACGAATCCCTTCTCCACCTCTAGGATACCCTAGGTATATGTTTGCCAATTTTCAAGTTTCTAGTAATCAGTAATCAGTCATTTATTTGCTCAAACATGGTACAGAGAAAATGGTTTACATACAGTTTATTGAGCTACATGTTTTATCACGTAGACATGCAAATGGTTTAAAGTCTAGGTCCCACGGAACAACCACCCTCTGGACACTGCATCTTCTATAATTTACTTGCAAAATCATTCCGAAAAAAGCCGCGGTGAGCGGGCCGGCGGAATGCGTAGTGATTGGTTCATAGCTTGTCATCTCGCTTGTCATCTGGTCGAAACTGAGCCGCGATTCGAGGCTAGAGAGATTTATAGGTGTAAATGAGCTTATGCGTTTCGGAAACGTTCGCCCTGACATTTGGTGTCCAGAGGGTGGTTGGTCCAGTGGTTTAGGCTGTGCGTTGTCCGTCAGTCAGTCAGCGTTGTTGGCATTCCATTGGCACGCACGAGACGGTTTGCTTCATCCTTCCTTAATGCGAACTGTGAAGGACGGGTACAATCTAAAGGCTAGAGTGAATAGGCTGTTACACCTTAGGCCTCATCTGGGTCAATCACCGGTCAGTTGTAGAGTGCGGCGGTACCTTGAGATGCGCGACGTGGTACTCGACGAGCACCTGCGCGTTGGCGATGTTGTCGCGCGTGCCCACGAACACGAACGGCACCACGCCCTCCTCGCGCGGGCCCACCGGCGCCGGCTCGTTGTCGCCCTCCACCTTCACCTGCGCACATACAAACACTATCTAATTATACTTTTATAACCTAACCCACTTAGAAACTTGAAAAACCCCCGACACTGTTATTTCAAAGTTCAATATTTCAAAAACGAGTGAACCGATTTTAATTAAATTTAGCAAAAAAACCATCCCGATTGAACTAGCTTTCGATTAAAAAAACCGCATCGAAATCGGTCCATCCGTTCCAGAGCTATGATGCCACAGACAGATACACAGACGCACAGATACACAGGTCAAACTTATAACACTCCTGTTTTTCGTCGGGGGTTAAAAATACTCGCTGAAACATGAATAGGTACATAGAAAAAAAAAACCAGAAAAATGGCATGTTTCATGCTACAAACGTTACGACAGACGCGATGCATTTGACGCACTTCATTTTATTTTACATCAGTTTATTGACCGACTTCAAAAAAAGGAGGAGGTTCTCAATTCGTGTGAATTTTTTTTTTTTATGTATGTTCCCCGATTACTCGAAGACGGCTGGACCGATTTCAAAAATTCTTTTTTTGTTTGAAAGGGTATACTTTCTAGTTGGTCCCATTGTCACCAAGTCAGGATCTGATCCCATCTGATGATCGGAGATCCCAGCGAAATCGAGGGCAACCCTCGAACTTTATAGGGACGTATCATGTGTTTCATATATTTTCGAAAGCTATTCAATTAACTTTTCTTGAAATGTCTTGATCTGACCCGTTAGTAGGTACGAAGTTTGTATTGAATTGCAGAAATATGACTCCCATCACTTTGATCACACTAAATCCTTTTATTAGTTCTTGTTAAATTTAAAATCGTTTCAATTGCAGTAATAGGTGAGGCATCGGTTTTTTATGAGTATTTTCGGAAGCTTGATAAATGAAAATGTCAAATGATGTTATTTTGACATCAGTCAACTACCCTATTGCACGGAAATAAAAATGCGAGTGTAGTGTGTGTATGTAGGGTGTGTAGTGTGTGTAGGGTGTGTGTGTGTAGGGTGTGTGTGTAGGGTGTGTGTGTGGGGTGTGTGTGTAGGGTGTATGTGTGGGGTGTGTGTGTAGGGTGTGTGTGTAGGGTGTGTGTGTGGGGTGTGTGTGTGGGGTGTGTGTGTGGGGTGTGTGTGTGGGGTGTGTGTGTGGGGTGTGTGTGTGGGGTGTGTGTGTAGGGTGTGTGTGTAGGGTGTGTGTGTGGGGTGTGTGTGTGGGGTGTGTGTGTAGGTTGTGTGTGTAGGTTGTGTGTGTAGGGTGTGTGTGCGGGGTGTGTGGGGTGTGCGGGGTGTGCGGGGTGTGCGGGGTGTGCGGGGTGTGCGGGGTGTGCGGGGTGTACTGACGCGCACGACGCCGCTCTTGTCCACGATCTCCTGGATGACCTTCCCGTTCTTGCCGATGACCTTGCCGACGAGCGCGCGCGGCACCTTGATGCTCTCCTCCGCGTACTCCAGCAGCGCGCGCGCGCCGCGCACCGCCTCCATTGACTGCGCACACACATCACAATACAGAACACATGCTATATTATCTTTGAGCTACATTTTCTCAGCCACTTTTCGAGGGGTTACATAAGGTCAATCAACTTTACTTTGCCACTCGTTGCCATGGGGATGTTCCCTGTGTCACTCGTTTAAAACAAGATTTTCTAAAGCACTCCCCCATCAAACGTTAGGAATTTCGACAGTTACTGTATAACTATATTGTTGTTGTTGCTCACTACACTTTCACTGGGTACTTAACTAAATAATAACACTGCACTGTATATTACTTGTAACTCTCATTTATTCGAAAAAAAATAGTTGAAGACTTAAATATATTGAGGGAACATGTCGTTAGCATGCTCGTGAGCGATAAGCGACATCTAGGGGTGGCGTTTGGAACTAAAGTTACCTTAAAGCTATTGCAAGGCAACATAACGCTATCACAACTTGCGACGGTACAGCGACATCTGTCGAGTGCCTTGGGAAAACTATCTGATAAAGATGGAAGGTTCAACATTACCGGCCCCGAAGGACGACTAGTCCTTAGCAAGAACAAAAAAATGAAACATGAAAAAAATGAATCACTACTAACAACATGGATCGTGACTAGCGGTCTAGTAACTTAAACTAAAAACTTAAATCTAGAAATATAGTTAAGAGTCCAAAGGTAGAGGACAGATCTTGGTGATCGGTCTGCGGAAGGTGCTATTTTTATATCTCAATGTAACTACGCGAGTCAAACCATCTCTACCAGGATGCTTATCTATAATACGGCCTAATAGCCATTTTCCTGGAGGGAGTCTGTCATCCTTAACGAGAACGACTGTTCCAATTTCAGGATCTGGATTTCTGACCGTCCACTTAGAGCGATTCTGAAGGGTGGTCAAATATTCAGAGCTCCACCGAGTTCAAAGGGATTGCAACATTTTTTGTAGCATTTGCCACCGGTCTAATCGCGACGCAGTAACTGATTCGAGACTTTCTTCCGGGACGTTAATTGGAGCTTCTCCTATAAGGAAATGTCCGGGTGTAATTGGAGAAACATCGTCAATCGAATTACTGATGGGAGACAAAGGTCGAGAGTTTACACAAGATTCAACCTGTGTCAGCAACGTTGTATACTCTTTGAACGTGAGAAGAGTCTGTCCGATAACACGTTTTAGATGGGTTTTAACGGATTTAACTCCGGCTTCCCAAAGGCCTCCGAAGTGAGGTGAACCAGGAGGAATAAAATGCCAGGTAGTCTTGTCGTTAGCAAGAATTTCTGCTATTTCTCCAATTGTTTCGGAATTTCTATTTTTGAACATTAAATCAAGCTCTTTAGCGGCTCCAACAAAGTTGGTAGCACAGTCACTCCACAGGTCGCTACAATGTCCACGTCTGGAAGTAAAGCGGCGGAAAGCAGCTATAAAAGCCACAGTTGAAAGGTCACTCACCAGCTCCAGGTGAATGGCCTTGGTCACAGTACATACAAATAATGCAATATATGCCTTACATGTTCGATTGCATCGGCCAGGGTACAATTTTAACTGGACTGGACCAGCAAAATCAACCCCACTATTGCGGAAGGGTTTAGCGGGAGTAACACGACAGGTTGGCAACTGACCTATCAATTGGTTAATCGGAGCTGCCGATTGCTTATAGCAAGTGATGCATCGACTTAAAACTTTTCTGACTAATTTCTTAGCGCCGATTATCCAATATTTACTTGGTATTAAATTCAGAGTCAATTGAGGACCTCCGTGCAAACTGTGCAAGTGAGCATCTCTGACAATGAGTGATGCCAAGTAACACTTAGAAAACAGAACTACAGATGACATTGTGTTGAAGTTCACTTGAGCATTACGCAGGCGTCCTGTAACACGTATAAGTCTATTTTCATCTGGGAAAGGAGCTAGGGAACATAATGCACTAGATTTTGGAAGTTGACGTTTCTTTTCCAATAACTTCAACTCGTGTTGAAACCAAATCCCTTGTGAAAGACGAATACACACGTTAGCAGCGCATCGCAGTTCACAAACTGTTAGATAAGGAGGTAATGTTTCAGAAGAGGTTTGGTTCCTTTTTATTTCAATACGAGACTTACAAATCTTAACAAATCGAAGAATATAAGTTGTAACGCGAAACAGTCTTGTCAAAGAGGAATATCTCGTGAGATAAGTAAGTTTTGCATCATCTTCACTCGACACACTAGCTGAAAACGCAGTGAGGTTCTGTTTAAGTATGCATTTCTCTTTAGTTTCTAATTGTGTGGCAGGGATGTCGAGAGAGGATAAACGCCAATCATCATAGTTAGTCCATCATCTTGTCTAGTGTGGGTCTTCCTATAGTGTTTTTCGCATTGTTGATCGAGTAGTGTCATCGGTTTCTCATGTGGTTGATACTCTTCAGTTTCCCAAAACTTGCGTAGTAAGTGATCTATCTCTATTAGGGATGTTGACACTGTGATGTTGGGAGATGGTAGATCAGTTGCTGACTTGGTAGAACCTGACACTAACCAACCCAATCTGGAGTTTTGTGCGAGAAGAGAATCAAACTTGTGTAGTCCTTGAAGCAAGATGCATGCGTAGACGTCTGCTCCCAGTAAGAGATCAATTGGCCCAGGTTTGTTCAGGTGAGGGTCTGCTAACTTTACTTGTGATAGTGCTGGCCATTGTGTGATGTCAAATTGCTTAGTGGGTAGCAGAGGAGTCAACTTGGTGAGTACGTGTGCCTTAACCTGCATCACGTGGTGAGTAAATATCCAGGTCAACTATGTGCCGTGCTTTAACTGCGTGATTTCCAATGCCTGTGATATTAGCGGAGAGGGGTGTCTTCTTCAAATTCAGTAATTGTGCTGCCGATTCTGTGATGAAGGTCGCTTGTGACCCTTGATCAACTAATGCTCTCAGATAGACGATATCACCTCGACGATTCTTCACACCAACTTGTGCCGTAGCAAGTACTATTTGGTTGTTGTGACTAATGGAGATTTGCTGGTTTTTGGTGACAGAAACTCTCATGCTTGTGATCGTTGGGTTAGAGTCATCAACGCTAGTGGTGGGAGTTTCCGTTAGAACTGTCTTTGTAATCAAGTTGTCGTAGTGTAAGAGCGTGTGATGTTTACGATTGCAGGTTCGGCAGGATGTGAATTGTCTATAGTTCTTAATTGAGTGCCCTTTGACTAGGCAGTTGAAGCATAGGTTATTGTTCTTAACGAATTCCTTTCGTTTATCTACATCTAGTTGTGTGAATTCAGTGAAGTGACATATGTAGTGATTCTTTTGACAGTATGAGCATTCCGTAGTAACTTCAGCAGAAAAAGCTTTCAGGGTCTTAGGTTTTTGTGATGTCGATGGTATTTGATAAACTTGATCTTTTTTTTCCTTCTTCTGTGTTGTTTGTATCATTTCTATAGCTCTAAATCGTCCTTCCAAATACGAAGTCAGCTTTTCATAGGTGGGTAACTCTATAGATGATCCAAGTGACTGCTCCCAACCTTTGTGAGTTTCATTATCTAGCTTCGATACTAAAAGGTGCACTACAATTGGATCCCATGAAGCTACGTCCACCTTTAGGTTCGACAAACTGTGCAAACATTGATTTGTAGTGTCTAGTAGCTCTTTAAGCCCTTTAGAACATTCGCTTGCGAGTTTCCTTTGAGTAAGCAAAGGATTCAGTATAGTGTTCACAATCACTCTAGTATTACTATAGCGACCAACTAAAGCATTCCACGCTTTTCCATAATTTGCGGCTGTTACATCGAAGTGCCGTAGTAGCTGTTCGGCTTCTCCTTTCAAGCTCGACCGTAAATAGTGATGCTTTTGTATGTCACTCAGCCCTTGGTCGTTGTGTATCATAGAAAGGAATAAATCCTTGAAATTCAGCCATTCGTGGTAATTACCAGAAAATGTGGGTATATTGATCGGTGGTAATTTTGTCACAGTTGTTGACGGTGACGAAGAAGAAAGTTGAGATGGCATCACATTCTGTTTTGAAGTTAACTCTGTTATCCGTTCTTTTAGTACTGTTTTGAAATCTAAGTACAAATCCTCAGCGTTGTTATAAAGCTCCTTTAAAGCAGTTTTGATTTCTTTAGTATCAGTTCCTTCTTTAAGAATCTCTCTATGTTCAACAGTGAAGTTTGACCAATACGCTTCTAGTGACTCTATTCTTGTTTCTAAATAACTAACTGTGTGGCGATCTTTTGATGTTTTCTTGTAGTTTGTATTTAGTCTTTGGATCTGGTCTAATAGTTCTTGTTGTGATTTCAAGTCTGCCATTGTTTTATGACCGTGTTATTCTTCAAAGTGTTAACTAATTTTCGTATAAATTTTTACAAGTCTTTATTTGCACAAAACTTACTAAGTGTTTCTCATGTACCGAATTTGCTAAGTGTTTTTTTAGTCTAAATTATTCTAAGTCTTTAACACTTTTGACGGGAATTGCACTAAGTCTTTTTTTCTTGTGAATTATTCTAAGTCCAAACACTACGCGAAATTTACTAAGTCTTTTTTTGCGAATATTTTATGTCCAAACACTACGTAATTTTACAATGTCTATACACTTCACTTTAGTTCCAATGTCACTGTACTCACGATTGTCCGAGTTCCGAAGGACCAATGTTGCTCACTACACTTTCACTGGGTACATAACTAAAAAATAACACTGCACTGTATATTACTTGTAACTCATTTATAAGAAAAAATAGTTGAAGACTTAAATATATTGAGGGAACATGTCGTTAGCATGCTCGTGAGCGATAAGCGACATCTAGGGGTGGCGTTTGGAACTAAAATTACCTTAAAGCTATTGCAAGGCAACATAACGCTATCACAATTTGCGACGGTACAGCGACATCTGTCGAGTGCCTTGGGAAAACTATCTGATAAAGATGGAAGGTTCAACAGTTGTTGAGAAACAAAGACTTCTTATTCTTATATGACAATTACTTAATGCTTCATCTCCTAAACATGCAAATCCTGACTTTCGAGGGAGTGGGATCTTAGAAAAACATATTTTTGTTGTGTTACCCTGAGGACATCTCCATGACGAGTGGCAAGGAAGAGTTAATTGACCCAAATATTGACTTACCATTACCAACACCATGGACTTCGGGTTAGCGCTTGAAAACGTCCGAACCAAAAGACTACTAGGTAATTCGCAAAAAGGACCACTAATCGAGTGTCTCAGTCAGTCTTAATTTTGGTCGAACGACGTACGGCTGTCATCGAAAAATGCCGTGTTGTACTGAGACACATGGATTTTGTACTAGACCCAAAATCCATGGTGTTAGTAAGTCAATGGGTACAAAGGAACCATTTGATTCCTGACGCACCGTAAAACGTTCTCACAGTAAGTGTCATAATCATAATGATTTTTCCTATCAGGCAATGCGATGTCACCATGACATTTTCTACAAAAAAGTTCCACAGTCATTCATTCACAAAATCATTCAATTCACGTAGGCTTTGCTTTGGTATTTGCCATTTCTTACTCGCGCAATCTTATATCGTTTGACAGGAGGCTGCAAATGCCAAAACAAATCCGAGCGCGTTAGACAACAAGGCCACATTTGTCGGTATAACAGTTAGACAATAAGGCCAGTTGTTGGTATAACAGTCAGACTATTGTCTAACTGTATGACCACAGTTGTCCCCGTCGATAGACATAGTAGAAAAACCTTTTCCACGGGTCAGGTAAAAATCAATGCTATGATATGACAATGTCATAAACATTATGATTATGACAGAGGAAAGCTTTTCTCATTTTAACTACTTAACAGTTACCCAATAAGGGTGGCCTTATTGGCCAACTGTTGAGTTGTCGGTATAACAGTAAGCCAATAAAGCCACAGTTGCCAGTATAACAGTTGGACAATAAGGCCACAGTTATCGGTATAACAGTCAGACAATAACCCTGTTATTCATAAAATTATTTTAATTAAAAAGCCGTTAAAGTTCCTTTGTCTTTTTTTGTCACATTGACATTTCCGGTAGTAAGAAGAAGACAAAACCTATATTAGCTAGACGACCGGATAGCCTAGTGGTTAGAGACCCTAACTATGAAGCTTGAGGTCCCGGGTTCAAATCCCGGTCGGGGCAGATGTTTGTATGATGAAGATGAATTTTTGTTCTCGGGTCTTGGATGTTTAATATGTATATAAGTATGTATTTATCTATATAAGTATGTTTATCCGTTGTCTGGTACCCATAGTACAGGCTTAGCCTAGTTTGGGACTAGGTCAATTGGTGTCAAATTGTCCCATGATATTTATGATATTTATATTTAATGGAGGCTTGAGTGACGTTTCTGAATAAGGCCCTAAGGCCACAATTCTCAGTGTAACAGTTAGCCAATAAGCATCGTACCTCGCCGCAGATCTTGAATGTGCAGGAGCACTCCTCGAGCTCGATGTTGGAGACGCCGGCCACCTTGCGCGCCAGCTGGATGTTGGCGCCGTGCGTGCCGATGGCCAGGCCCATCAGGTCCTCGCGCACCGAGAACTCGTCAGAGTACCTGCGGACGTCGCGGCACCATTACTAAATGAACAACTCTTACATCTGCGGTGAATTGGTGATAAGCATCAGGAAGCGCCGGGCGGGCGCGGTTTTCTACGATTTTTTCACCCCCGACGAAAACGAGGGAGGCTTTAAGTTTGACCTGTGCATCTGTCTGTAGCATCATAGCCGATTACGACGCGGTTTTTTTTTCAATCGAAAGCTAGTTTAATCGAGATGGCTCTTAGTTTAGTTTCATTAAAACCGCCTTCAAAACAAAAACCTTAGAAAAAAAACGTAAAATAATTCTCTAAAATAATGATAAATAAATAAACGGTGCGGTGCGCGCGGAATATTCTTTGAATGAAGCACCGACTTCATATTTCTGCTGCTTAGTGCTAGGCCATAAAACTTTAGGCTTTAGTTTCTGTTGTCCGAAATAAACGCATTTTATTTTATTTTATTTATTTATCATTATTTTAGAGGATTATTTAACGTTTTTTTTCTAAGGTTTTTTTTTGAAGGCGGTTTTACTTTTTTGTTAAAACATTTTTATTTCACAATTTTACGTTGATTTAACATTTTCAGAATTATCCTCCAACTCCTAATCGTTAAGGAGTTGTACCTTCCATCATCAGCTCATCAACATGGGATGATGACTACCAGACACAAATACTTGAAGCCTTAGAAAAAAAAAATATGAAACACATAATACGTGCCTATAAAATTTGAGGGTTGCCCTCGATTTCCCTGGGATTCCATCATCAGATCATGACTTGGTGACAATGGGATCACCTCAGGAGTATACCCTTTCGAATAATGATTTAACATTTTCAAAATTATCCTCCAACTCCTAACCGTTAAGGAATTGTACCTTCCATCATCAGCCCATCAACATGAGATGATGACTACCAGACGCAAATACTTGAATAGCCTTGGAAAATATATGAAACACATAATACGTGCCTATAAAATTTGAGGGTTGCCCTCGATTTCCTTGGGATCCCATCATCAGATCATGACTTGGTGACAGTGTATACTACACCTCCAAATAAAAAAAAAATCAAAATCGGTCTACAATTGACGGAGTAATCGATGAACATACATATAAAAAAAAAAAAAACATACAGTGGAACGTAGAACCTCCTTTTTTTGAAGTCGGTTAAAAATCGGTTCACCCGTTTTTGAAATACTAATCTTTGAAATGACAATGTCGGGGGTTTGTCAACTTTCCTAAGTTGGTTAGGTTATTAAATCGGGAATTTTTGTATTTTTTTTATCTTTGATATCTCAGAAACCGATCATTCTCGGACAGGAGCACATGACCTTCTTTGTTGCAAATGAGTTGTACTATATCCCCTTAAAAGAATGTACTCAAATTAGAGCAGTAAGGAAAGATGTTAACGCGCGATTTCCCCTCTACCAAAATTCTAACAATAAGTCTGACCAAAATGTTCAGGGTCTGTTTATTGTGTGCGTGTTCTTGGCATTTGTGTGACAGTTTTGTTTTAGTGTGAGTTTGTAGGAACGTAACAAATTTTGACATGAGCGCAGCGCAGACGTGTGCTTATACGTGTTCCTCGTCCCCCTCAAAAAGTGGCAGAAAATTTGTAGTGCATAGATAAGCCAAAAGCGCCTCCCGTCTGTCTGCTTTATGGTACACTCAACAACCAATTCCTGTATAGCTAAAGTAAATTCTCCCCCTACTTACCCTCCCTGATTGTGTATTTTGGTGGATTCCAACTGCCTCGCGGCCTCTTCAGTCTTTTTCAACAATAACAGCTTCTGAGTAAGATTCCTGTAAACAAATTAGGATTTTATTTGTTTGCACTTCATGAAGTTTCTTAAGAAAAACTCTGTAATTTATTTATGACATTATTAACGCAAGTGGCAGATGTCCTTAGAACAAAGCCCTGTAGGCATCGAAAGGTCGCTAATCCTGCCGCTAAGCGGCAATGCTTGCACTGTTGTGTTCCGATGTGGGGAGTAAGACAGCCGAGGAAATCACAGGCACAAGATTCATCTTAACCCACTAGGTTGGCAAGGCATCTGCAAACCCGGGTGCGGGTATCTATGGGCAGTGGTGATCACTTACCAACAGGTGAACCACTTGCTCGTTTGCCTTCCTTATCGTATAAGAAAAGGGACAAAAGGTACTTCTGTTCCTCCCAAATTGAACCACATAGCCGCGACGCAAAATGTGCGGGACAGCGCAGTCCAGTTAGTTTATAGTTATAGGTTAAGATTATATTATAATAGATAGATATGTTACATAGTAAAATAGGCTTAAGCAGAATGTAAATAGATAGTAATAGATAGAGAAAACAATAAAATGGTATCGGATCCGGCCCCGGCCCCCGCGCTCGCCCGAGTGTGAGAGAGACAGACGAACCCGGCGCCCTGGGCCCCCGCGCTCGCCCGAGCAGTATAAATAGAGCCCGCGCGGCGCCGGGTGGTAAGTCGTCTCGGAGTCTTCTCACAGTCGTCAGCCAGCCATCTCTCAGGAAACAACCTCTTCTACGGATCCGATCAGAAGCCAAAAGCATCGCGTTTTATTTGAACCCCAAAAAGTGCGGGTCCCTACTGTCAGGCCCGTACACAAAACCTTTCTTATTCAACTGTAAACTTGTTAATGTTGGTCACATTACACTACCGTTAAACCGATAATTGTGTTATCTATACCTATAAAACAGTACCGTGAGTCACGGTCCGTGACTGACTGACTGACAGACAACACAGCCTAAACTACTGGACCTAGAGACTTGAAATTTGGCAAACACATATCTTGAACATTCTAGAGGTGCACTAAGAAGCGATTTTTCGAAATTCTCACGGGATAGGGAACTAGCCCATTTTGAAATATTTCACGAGGGTAAAGGCGCGGGGCATAAGCTAGTGTTTTTTTTTTTTGAGATCGAAATAGAACAGAAATCCATACGTAGCTCAAAGTCCTAACCTACCCTGTCAGTTGGAGTATCCTGCCGCTAAGCAGCAGTGCTTGCACTGTTGTGTTCCGGCGTGGAGAGTAAGACAGCCGGTGTAATTACGGGCACAAGAGGCATTTCATCTTAGCTCTCTAGGTTGGCCGTTGCCGCAAACCCTCCGGGGTTGCGGGTGTCTATGGGCAGTGGTGATCACTTACCATCAGGTGACCCACTTGCTCGTTTTCCTTCCTCGTCGTATAAAATAAATAAAATAAGTAGCAATTTCTGGATTTTTTATGCATGATAAAAAAATAAAAAATAAATCACACGAATAGCGTCTGAGAGGGCTGGTAAAGTGTATGAAGCTGTATACTACTATCTCGGTGTTGGTCTCCAGCCCGGTAGCCCTGTAGCTTCTTGTAATAATGTTAGCACGCGTATGTTGGGACGGTGAGTCGGCCGGCCCAACAATCGGGCCCCCAAGTGTTACTCCACAAGTGGGATCCCGGTAAGTGCTCCAATTAACCCTCCAGTTGAAGTGGCTTACTTTGGGTGGGAAAATAGATATCATGAACTAAAAACAATTACTTTGCTCACCCGCGACCACTAATGACAAAGAGTTATATCTGTGCGGCAAATGTATGTTTCCATGCAACGCCTCCGCCTCCACTGCTACACGAATCAACACATGCCACACAGACCCAACTATCACCACCACCACTAAACTACACGCTGACGCGTTTCGGCACTCTCCACGAGGCCATTAACGAAGCACAACAACAACCGCTCAACATAAAGTAGTCCTAGTGGTACTGGAAGTGGTGGCGGGTTGAGCGGTTGTTGTTGTGCTTCGTTAATGGCCTCGTGGAGAGTGCCGAAACGCGTCAGCATTTAGTTTAGTGGTGGTGGTGATAGTTGGGTCTGTGTGGCATGTGTTGATTCGTGTAGCAGTGGCGGCGGAGGCGTTGCATGGAAACATACATTTGCCGCACAGATATACAGATATTTGTCATTAGTGGTCGCGGGTGAGCAAAGTAATTGTTTTTAGTTCATAAATATGGACCTCCGCAAAGTAACGCCTGATTCAATAAATAGATATCATGCCATATCGTTCGGTACGTCGTGAGGCAATAGGTAAAAATATCTGTTATTTATAGGTATGGGGGGGGGGCGCGCGCGACTGTCTCGCGCGAGAACAACTGCCCGTCCTTTTCTGTCACTTACCACATGTAGTAGCTTGTCGCGCAGTGCGTCCCTTTCATAGTGATGGAATCAGTGAAAGACGCACTGAGCGATAAACGAAAAAAGTGGCGCGCGTGCTAGCCGTCCAGAATGCAACGGGACGGGTAACATAATCTCGCGCGGCAAAGTCGCGATCGGTTGTGCCAGCCCTACTGGATTGGGGGGGGGGGCAGTATGGTACCCGGCCTCACCGGAAGTGCATATCCTGCAGCATGTTGGCGCGGCGCTGGCTGGAGTCCCCGCGCGCCAGGACGGCCAGCGCGGCGCGTTCGGGCACGTACCACACCAGCGCGGCACCGATCGCCTTCTGGAACTCCTTGTGCGCGTTCTCCACCTTGGCGCTGTGGATCTCGTGCAGGCTGCGGAGAAATTACTGGTTATATAACCTCCGTGGACATTCACTGCCAGCACAATAGGCTAATCACGATCTCAAATGGAGTATCTTTTTGTATTTTTCCCCCCATTTTCTTTATTTTTACGGTTTCGAGCCGAGGTTTGAGTACATGGAGAAAATTCAGCGTGTTCCCTTATGCTAATCGTGGTGTAGGGGCATGGCACGTGACACGGAATGTCGAGAATGCGGGTTCGATTCCCGGAGTTAGCATTTTCTGTGTATTCATGTTTCAGTGAGTATTAAATAAGTATAAAAATAAGATAATGCCATTATTCATAAACATCACTCAAGTCGCCATTAGTTAAAATAGATATTGTCTTCTTCTTACTAACGCAAACGTCATTGTGACAAAAAAGGACAAACTAACTTTTAAAGTTTAAAATAGGTTTATGAATAATAGGGTAAGTAAATAGGCTAAATGGCGTCCGCGGACCGGGAGACGACCTGTCGTTAGGCCTCCGACAAGATGGAGCGACGACCTGGTAAAGATCGCGGGATCGCGTTGGACGCGGAAAGCACAAGACCTGGCTGAAAGGAGAGCCGCGGGGAGGCCGCCGGCCAGCAGTCGTCGTCTTTCGGCTGACATGATGGTGATGATGACAATAAGCTAGTGGACTCTTATCACAAAAAAACAATTCATATAGTACATATTAGCGATAAGACCGCCTATTGTCTACCATACCTGTTTTCTGTAATCTCTTTGTACTATTTTGTGGTTTTCAATAAAGAATATTTGTATTGTATTGTATTGTATTATGTCTAGCGAACCTAAATATTTTAAACCATGCTCCCTAAACTACCCTATATGTCGTAACGTCATTGCGATAAAAATCTGGGGTCTACTCATCACTAGTTCATAAGAGTGGAGACGCATAACATAAAAGGTGATGCCGATAAGCGAGAGTGAGAGAGAGTGTCTAATCGTAATTGCTTTCTAATCTAACCAAATACACCAATACTTTTAGAGCTATTCGGCACATATTTTTAATCGTTAGTTTCTAAGCTGTCTTTGAGTGTTTGCATTGTCTGGTTATTGTTGATTATTGATTTGTTTTTATCTGTATGTGTATGTGTCGAATTAGTTTCTAATAAATATATGTTTCTTTCTTTCTTTCTTTCAATAACATCGGCAGTCGCCGCCACCGGTGGCTTAATGAGAAGACGATGTAAGTGGCCGTCCGTGACGACACGCATGATTTAGTTTAGATTTTTTTCACCCAATTCACTACTTTGGAAGTTACTAGTAAAACTCTTGAAATAGCAAGAAAGCCTATTCCCTGCTCAAACAATAGTAGATAATATTTTTTGTCAAAAATTGAATTATTAAAACAAGTCATCCAACTTATTTCAAATCAATCCGATCACTGGAAGTGGGTCAAATCATCATCATCATGTCAGCCGAAAGACGTCCACTGTTGAACATAGGCCTCCCCCAAGGCTCTCCACTCAGACCGGTCAAATAACTTGCAAGATTTTAAAAGGATGTTTGTTGTTGGATGATTTTAAGAGGCTTTTAAAAAGATGTAGCATCACCATAATTCAAATGAAAAAAAAAAACTTATTTATTTTTGACGACTGTACTTTTTACAAGTGCGCTGAAACACACGAAAATGTTATGCTCAACACAAACCCACGTCGAGTAAAACCTAATAGCTTGTTCTATGGTTTAATTATGTAAGTAATCCATCAAGTTTATTACAATTAGCTTAATTATAAAATGCTAGGGCGAGGTTTCACAATAATTTAAAATTCAGTAACAATAAAATTTTTGCTATGTTCTTCTTATTTCTTTCTCGTTTTTTTTTTTGGCTAGATATTTCAATATTTCTATTGTGCCGAGACTTATAGTAATAGTAATAGTAGTTTATTTGTCAAACATAGGTATACAATAGTTGTACAAGTTTCATGTGAGTTCCACTATGTTTTGCCTAATGGCGTACAAATAGCATGCACTAATGGCATGCAGCATGGTGAAAATAGGGAAATCAAATTAATATAATGTTAATGAAAGTATACAAATTACAATAAAATTTAAATCAAGATTAAAATGTCATGTTAATGTTTATAATTACAATAATATTTAAATTAAGGTTAAGATTATATTTTTTTAATAAACTCACCGAAACATGAATACACAGAAAAATACCAGAAAAATACCAATACCGGTAATCGAACCCGGAACCTCAACACTCCGGGTCGCGTGCCCACCCTTACACCAGAATTGGTATTGGTATTGGTTAAGATGTCAATATTAAAATTAAGAATAGATGTCAATATTAAAATTAAGAATCATATCACATTATTCGTCAAACAGTGACCAGCCTAACTAATGATATCCATAATTATGGTCTTACACAAAACTTACGCAATACTAAACAGGGCCGTCGTTTAGGTATTCTTGGATGGAATAATAAGCCTTAGATGCTAAGAACTTAAACAGTGCATTCTTAAATTCCTTTGTTTTCCAATCTTAAAATTGTTGCTGGTAATTTATTAAAAATCTTAGGGGCCATTCCAAATACACTTTTTGCAAGTAGGGCAGTCTTACACCGTCTATTGTTTATTTTCCCCTGAAGACGAAGGCTATTGACCTTCGCAATTCCATAGCTAAATGCGAAGCACAATATCCCCATCGCCGATTCCATTGCTAAAACCAGTACCTGAGGCTCGCTATCAATCTGATTTAATCGTTATCAATTTTCGAATTCTGCGTAACGTATCGTTATCGTATCGAAATCGAGAAACTTTATACTAAATTTTAGTTCCAAATACGCTCAAGGGCGGGCGCTGTTCCAAGCGTCATACAAATTTCTCGATAACGTTACGCAGTATTCGTATATTCGTACTCGGGCCTCTGTGCAAATGATCTTTCGAACTATTCACATTTTCTGCGCTAGTGCTCCATCTTATAATTTCTATCCTTTTTAACCGACTTCAAAAAAAGGAGGAGGTTCTCAATTCGTCGGATTTTTAGGGTTCCGTATCTCAAAAGGAAAAAACGGAACCCTATTGGATCACTTCGTTGTCCGTCTGCATGTCTGTCTGTCAAGACTAGGGCTGCCATCCGTCCGGGTTTCCCCGGATTTGTCCTAGTTTGAAGGGCATCCGGGGGCCGTCCGGCAGGGGTTTTAAAAAGTGTCCCGGACACTTTTGTTGTCGGGGGAAACTCAGTTTTTTTTTAATAAGCCATAAATTGAAATAAAACTTAGTAATGACACGAAGTTGATTGACGACTGAACAAATTTAAAATCTTATGGCATGAACCTTACTCACGGCGATAAGCTTTTAAGCGCAAACCAGCTGTGGCTGAATTTTTTTAAAACACCTAATGCCCATTTATATTCTGAACTGCTTAAAATTGCACAGTATTATTTTTGTATACCAGCTCACAATGCGAACGTAGAGAGTGTTTTCGCTAGTCACGCAGCAATGGACGAAAGAAAGAATCGCTACATACACACGGTTTCTTCTCTGATCAAAATCAAGTATAATTTAAAGGACCTGAGTTGTTCCGACTTTTACAAATTCTTGTTGGAAAAGAAAGATATTTTAGCGAAAATTGGGAAGACTGAAAAATTCCAAAATAAGTAAAAAAAAAATATCTCGTTAAAATTAAGTTTTAGCAGTTACTTAAGTACTATTAATGATAACGAAGATGACTGAAAATATTATGGGTCATTCTAAAATATTAAGTATAGTTAGTTATTACTGTTATTAATAGTATTATATAATAATTTGAATTATGCCAAAAAGAAGAGCTTAATTGTTTTTATTAAGTACCATATTACCACAGAAAGAGTGTTTAATTTTATTAAAAATGTCTATTGTTTGTTGCTAAGCTATATAAATGAATAAAAATTAATAGTTATTTGTTATACAAGGGTGCAAAGTTGTATTTTACCCGCGAGTGTGGAATTGAAACACAAGCAAACGAAAGAATTCTATAGTTGAACCACGAGCGAAGCGAGTGGTTCTAAAATAGAATTTTGAGCGTAGCGAGTGTTTCAACACACGAGAAGTAAAATACATTTGCACCCGTGTGTAACACAAAACTTTTCACCTCACTGTAGCGAGGAAAACGCAACATGCAAAAAAACACCACTGGATTTTACGATATTATAACAGTAAACTCTGAAAGTTGTGTATTTTTACGTGAGTCGGAGTCTGTGAAAAAAAAATTGTTGACAATGTTGACATTTCTGACGATGCGTTTTGAAATTGCATCGACTGAACTTGTGCGTTCAGAATTATATTCAGCATCATTATAAAAAACAATTTTTTCTTACAGAATTTTAAGGCACGATAAAAAAGATAAATTTGGTATTTTTTATTATATTCTCAAACAATTTATCATTTATTTAATGATAATTAATATCGAACGAACCATTATTATGAGCGTTTAAAGTTTTGTTATCTGTCTAAAGCTACTTAAACACGCTCCACTCCAAGGTCAAATTACTTTCCCCACTAGTGGATAAAATGCGATTTTACCCACTTGTATTAAAGGATACAAGACGGCTTTCCGTGGTAGTGAGGGGAAAAAGTTATAACGATGTTTTTATTTCAGAGGAGTCCGGGGGAAAAAACATATTTCGCCCAAATGTCCGGAATTTTTGCCGCGTTTATCCGGGGTCGGAAATTTAGGTGATGGCAGCCCTAGTCAAGACCCCTTTTCTCTGGAAAGCGTGGAGGTAGCATGCTGAAATTATTATCAAATACTCGAGCCTGCGGTCCCTTAAAGCCGTGAAAAAATCAACCTTCTGAGTCAACGCAATCAAAAGATACAGTAATTAAAAAATCTATTTCCATACAAATTGCCAAAATCGGAAAACCTACAGGGTACTTCCAGCTGTCCTAGAAACTTGACATTTGGTACGAAGGTAGCTCTTATAGCACAACCACTCCAAAAAGTTGCAAAATCTTAATTTTTTATGTCTGTCTGTAGATTTCGCAGACCAATATAAGCTGACCCCACACTGCGTACATTTTGCTTAGGAGCAGGGCTCTGCTAACACTGGAAATATTAAAACACTGGGGAAAAGCGTTAAAATCTTTCTACGGAACCCTCGTGCGCGAGTCCGACTCGCGCACTTGGCCGGGTTTCTTTTTAACCGACTTTTTTCATTAACGACTTATTATTATTAGAGACCGCAATTCGAATATTCGTCCTCGGCCCTTTGTGCAAATGATCTTTCGCACTATTCACATTTTCTGCACTAGTGCTTCTTCTTATAAGATTTTCATTTTTAACGACTTCAAAAAAAGGAGGTTCTCAATTCGTCGTTTTTTTTTTCATTAACGACTTATTATTATTAGAGGCCGCAATTTAACACGCCAAGTTCTAGCAACTAACTAGTTCGATATGATTCGAGCGCGTTCACTTAACACTTGAATAAACATGAATAGTGAAGGCCGGACCAAGAAAGTATGCATGGATAATTATTTAATACTAGCAAGATGCAGTTATAATTATAACGGTTGGGTTTTTACGATAGAGTACCCACTGCAAATTAGAGAAAGGTTATTAAGATGGGCTAAGGGCTAAAACAAGACTGCGAAATTGCACCGCATCGGAGAAATCTGCGATATGCCCATTTGTACTTGAAAATAATACAGTCACTATATGAAAAAATATATTTTAAGGAAAATCTACCATGTTCAAAGGGTAATAAGGTTGATTGTCGATTTTAATTAGGTGACTTTTGCTTGTCACCCGAAGATATCACAGCTAATTTGACACTTGGAATAACCTTAACCCGTTTGCAGACTGCACCAATCTAGGCGGCTTAGCAACTAAATGTACCTACATATCCACATATGTATTATATTTCGCAATAATTTAAGGACAAAATTAAAAAAAAAAAAAACATTTTAGGACAAGACTAGTAACTTAAATTTGAATCCCAGATCTTGGTGTTAGGGTTGAAATTGTAACTACACGTATGTGGTTGCTTATTGTACTATGCCTGGAAAATGGTTAAAGAATAACAACCCACAAATCGTGTTTCCTTGGATGAAAAACGTAATGATCATTTTCCGAAGACTTGAGACTCCAATTCGTTTCCAACCCATTCGCTGCCGACGGTCCTGCCTTTCCTGTATAAAATTGGACGCTATGATAAAAAAAAACCATTCAAATGAAAAAAAAAAAACCGGACAAGTGCGAGTCGGACTCGCGCACGAGGGTTCCGTAGAAAGATTTTAACGCTTTTCCCCAGTGTTTGAAGTAGTCCAGTGTTAGCAGAGCCCTGCTCCTAAGTAAAATGTACGCAGTGTGGGGTCAACTTATATTGGTCTTTGAAATCTACAGACAGACATAAAAATTTAAGATTTTGCAACTTTTTGGAGTGGTTGTGCTATAAGAGCTACCTTCGTACCAAATTTCTAGTATCTAGGACAACTGGAAGTACCTTTTAGGTTTTCGGGGTACAACAATTTGTATGGAAATAGCCTGTATCTTTTGATTGCGTTGACTTAAATGGTTGATTTTTTCACAGCTTCAAGGGGCTTAAGTATTCGATATTAATTTTAGCATGCTACCTCCACGCGTTCCAGAGAAAAAGGGTCTTGACAGACAGACAGACAGACGGACAGCAAAGTGATCCTATAAGGGTTCCGTTTTTTTCTTTTGAGGTACAGAACCCTAAAAATGTAACAAGCACAGTTTTTTTTCTTCAATGCTCAAATAGGGTATCTACCCGGTATCAAGCGGCTAGTTATTCGTTTCTAGCGGCTGATTTCGCTTACTACCGGCTTAAAAGCCGCTGGTTTACAACTATAGTCACAATTCGATTCGCGCACTTGTGTCTTGCGCATCACAAGCGCGGCGACACGGTCACGCGACCATGCCACTTCTATCCTCTTTTCGTTAGTTCTGTGGATGCCACAGACACAAATACATACCTATATCAAACTTATAATATAACATCTGAGGGTCGAGCACGACTTTACGAATGCTGCGTAACGTAAAATCGAATAGTAAACGTTGTCGAGTTTGTATGTCATTTGGAACAGCGCCCGCCCGTGAGCGTATTTGGAATGAGGTTTCTCGATCTCGATACGATAACCGTAACGTTATGCAGCATTCGTAAAGTCGTGCTCGACCCTCTGGTGTTTTTCATCAGGGGCAATGATATTAGCGAGTAAAGATATTTTACGTTCGTAATAAATAGAGTTTGAAAAATAGCCGCTTGCATAGTTGGTCGTCACAATCGCTTTCGTAAAGTTGTTTGATGTAAACTGTCAGAAGGACTGATTAATTGGATAGGTATTCTATTTTATGAATCTTTAACTCGGACGCGGTAGTAACATAATCTACTTCCAGTGGGTCTAGCACAACTCACAGTGCGGCTTCTATGTCGTGCCAGAACAACAAACTGTCCGTCCTTTTCTGACACTCAGAATGCAAAACGATGGATAATATAATCTCGCGCGACAAACAAAGTCGCGGCCAGTCGTGCTAGCCATACAGTGTATAGGTATGTAATATCACTGATCAGGGGTTAACAATGACCTAACCAGTTTAGAAAAGTTGGAAAACCCCCGACATTTTAATTTCAAAGTTCAATATCTCAAAAACGGTTCAGCCGATTTTATGACACTTAGCTAAGAATCATCTCGATTAAACTAGCCTTCGGTTAAAAAAGCCCCATTTAAATCCATTCATCCGTTTAGAAGCTGTGACGCGACAAACATATACACCTAAACCAAGGTCGAACTTATAACACCCCTCTTTTTGCATTGGGGGTTAAACTTTTTTTTGGAATAAATAAATATCAACGAAAAACTCCATACACAATTACAACTCACTATACAAGAAAAATTCAACTCACTAGTCCTTCAGATCTTCAGGGACCGGTATCTCAAACTTGTGGAAGGTGGTTTTGTCGATAGGCGTTTTGGGCGTCTTGACTCGGAGGCGGTCCTTTGGCACTATCTCTGTGTAGCAGTTGTCCCATTCTAAATATTCTATCACCAAGAAGTCGCCTCTCATCATCTGTTGACAAAACAATAAACATGTGGATTCCACTTTTACTTTTTCACCTGACAGGATAATACCTAATGTTCCATGAAAAATAAAACAATTTATTAACAATCCTACAACATTTCTTTGGGCATTAACATGGGAAATGCAAACATAATACTCTAACATAACACGCCCAACACGCTATAAAATCATCCACCTAAACTTTTGACCTTAGCAAATTCTATCTATGGCTGCATTATCACCATTAGTACCACATACAATAACAGGGGAATCCCCGTAAATAACAGAGTTCATGCGCATGACTCATCCATATTTTTATTCATACATATGCTAAGCTTGTGTATAAACAGGACAGATAAACAATAATATAAAATTGGGCTATTAATATTATTTCCTCATCTGGGAAACATAATAATTTAATACAAACACTACCAAATCGGATGTTGACATAGAAATCGCGGACTTAAGTCTTAGTACAATCAAAACATAAGTTTTATCAGTCATATCGTAAAGCCAGGGTGGTACTCCAATTGTTTGATCTCTTGGTCTCTCAAGCAGAAGGTTGTGTGCGAATTGATGTGTGAAATTGCTTCTGTATTTATTAAGAGCTTTTGCAAAGAAATATCTTGAGGAACCCTGCACTCCTTCGAATCCATTCAATGATGTTTGTTAAGTTTCTAATCTGCACCGGGCCCATGTGGGAGCTATAGCATAAGCCCTCACATTCTGATAGGAGGCCTGTGCCCAGCAGAGATGAGATGAGCTGAGCTAAGTTATCTGAAATACAAGTGGATCAGTAGAAGAGCACTAAACATGCTCCAATTTCAACACTTGAGTTTATTATGTAGGTAGGTATTATCATTTGTCACAATAATAATAGCAGACACTCAGGTCTTAAGCTGCCATACAAAATAAGATAAGGTGTTATTTTTATTTATAACAATAATTGTTGTTGCAGTGTCTTGCTGAATGAACCAGTCATTCCAAATAGGTAATCCTTTTAATGAATCTTATAAAATCTCAGCTAAAAAAACCTCTTGCTACCCTCTGAATAAAGAAAGATTAATCATCTCATCATAAATCAGTTTTGTCATAGGTATAGCATGATAGTGCTGCCAGTTTTCAGTAACTTTTCTAAGCTAGAAGACTGGGGGTGTTTATTTCTCAAAATAGTCCATGTTACTTGACTTATTCCCAACTTATAACCAAGTCACCCCTTAATGTAAGTAATGTAATGAATATTCTTCTTCTTCCAACCATAAATTCTGGTGGATGGCTTTCAGATATGGGAGCAAGTCCCTAATATAAACCCACTCCGTAAGACACAATTTCTTAAACAGTAAGGTAGATTGTCAATGAAATTGTAATGTAGAAGAAAGCTGTTGTGTACAGGTGGATGATATGATTTGTCTGTCATTGAAACTGGCCAGTCAAATACATTGCTTCTTTTTTGTAAAACTAGGCAACAAGTTTTGGTAACCATCTGTCCTCAAATAAAAGTCTAGACACAGTCACCCTTTCATCAACCCTGTTATTTTGCATAAAGCCTGTCCTTGAAATTCTTATTTTGCGGTGTCCTTCTGCATTATTCAACTGGTATAGCTTAGCATAACATTGTGATCATTTATTTTTATGTGAATAAAATTAACATATGTTTAAGCTGCCAGTTAGGGTAGTGGTACTTTGATGGATCACAAATCTGTAACTGCATCTTTGTCAAAAGGGAATGGTATAATTATAAGTCCATTTCATTCAATGGCCAACTTTGAAGCCTGGCAATACTATGAAGATTTATTGCAATATTGACTGAAGGATTTTGTATCCATGGTCATGAAATAAATTAAAAAAAAAATATTGCAATATTTATAAACAAAGCCCTGAAATCTGAGCCTTCATTGTATTAAAGCTTTCAACTCTGGCCTTCAGACTCATAAATGTGTGGGGCTTGTTTCTTTATTACAGACTTTCTTTATTATCCTGTCAAAATACTTTTAAGATAAGAAAACCCAAGAAATATTAAACAAGAAGGTAAAATTTTGAGGCAGAAGTCATATGAGACTTTCATCTATTTATAGCCTCACATAAACACAAAGAAAACTTCTGTATTAAGCATATCTTAAATGGAATCAAATGTAGTAATATCAGCTTATTATTTATAGTAATTAAAGCAGTTAAAGCAAATGATTAAGTTTTTAAATTTACAAGGCAACTAAATTGGTAAAATTCAAAGCAGACTTTCTATGAAGAGATTTTATACAATGTTTATTTTTTTAGGGCTTATTTTGTATTAAACTCTGTTCATATAATATATAAATATTCATGTTAGATTTTTAGGTAGATGACAGTCAGACAAAGCAAAATTATGGATAAAACAGAAGTGCACTGCTGACTTAGTTTGATATTTGAACTTTTTTATATATTTAGCTGTACTGGGCATCTACATGAATGGTTTTAATAGTCTCACCTTGATATTTGCAGTCCACCAGCCGCATGCTTCCTTCTCATTGGACCGGGCAAACACCTCCACCTCCTGGTTCTCCACGAACTCTGTGTGTTTGCCCGTGTCTTTGGGCGGCAAGAACACTTGCGAGAAGGGAAACTTGGACTCTGGCTGCCAGCTTGAACAAAATCATACGTGTAAATAAATGCAACAGTAACTAAAATCCACCAAGATGTGAGAAACTAATGAAAAACTTACTCATTTTCAAAGGCTACAAGAACCTCGTTGTCGAGAACGTCGGTGACAGTGGCCTAAAAATATATGAGAATTTTAGAACATTTCGGTGATCCAATAACTTGGTAATGCGCTAGAAATAAAAAAGTAATATAGGTCAGATACGCAAAATGAGCTACAACGATAATCCGGCGAGAACCGCCCCAGTTTTACTCCACGTTGAGGGCTAAAAATACATAAAAACGGCATAATTTACAGCACATGGAAAATTCACGCCCTGACAGACGGACATGGCGTCCATTCCAGCCGTGATGATCTTCCCGGAAAAATATTTTTGAAAGTTTACGCATTAAAGTGAAACTACCGGATGAAAATCAATAAACACATGTAGCACCGATAAAATTACCGTTTTCTTAAGAGTAATTTAGCGTACTTCACAATTTACAAACCTTATAATAAGCACCATTTTCACCGTACACCTCGACCGACAAATCCTCCATTTTGGATTGAAAGCGTATTTGGCGTTTGCGGAGCAAGAACGAACGCTCGTCGAAAAATCAGTGACCAATCAAATAAAAGCATAGGCAAAGTTGTTTTTTTTTAACTAATGGCTATGGTTACACCACAGACCTAATAGCAAGTGGACCGGTGATACCTACAGAATTAGCGTGCATACCTACTAAAATTTGGCACGTAACATGGCTGCTTTTCATAGGGTTGGGACTGTTAAACGTATGCAGATATCGATATCGATAAAATCTACGCTATAGTAGTTTATGCAACTGTTACATTACGAGTGTTTTAAGGCCTAATTATCTAGAGTAGCATACATTACTTTTATCTACACACATATTATAAGTACTCTAAGACACGTTCAGAAGCAGAAGGCATTATCATATCCATACCTGTCACGAATTTGACTGTTGTTTTTATCATAGATAAGTAAACATACCGAGCTGACGTTTCGTATCGACTGTTTTTTTATTGTAAATTATGTTGGTTTTTGCAGATATTTCACATTTTCTACGGTTTTTGAACGCATTATAGAGGAGTTATGACATGTGTGTATATGGGTTTGCAGATGCGTTGCCAACCTAGAGAGCTAAGATGGAATTCCTCTTTTGCCCGTAATTACACCAGGGCCGCGTTTTATAAAGCTACAAGTTACAATTTACAAGCGGAAGTCTCTTTCTAACAAAAGGTGATAGAAAGAGGCTTCCGCTTGTAAATTGTAACTTGTAGCTTTATAAAACACGGCTCAGCTGTCTTACTCTCCACACCGGGACACAACAGTGCAAGCACTGCTACTTAGCGGCAGGATTAGCGAGTAAGATGGTGGTAGTGATCGGGACGGACCTCGCACAAGGTCCTACTAACCACAAAAGTGAAAATAAAAAACATTTGCCTTAGGCATCTCCAAAGTATTTATTCATTTCTAATAGTTTCTGAAAGATACTTTGTCACAACACTCACAACTTCTTTTTCTGTGATAGCGAAACCTCTAATCTATAATCATTTTGATTACAGACATTACCTTACCCTCACACTTGATGTACAAAGCAACACAGGTGACAGGCACGAGTAGACTGAAAAAGAAGAATATTAAGTATCTATAAGTTTATCTCTAGCCTGCTCAAGGGACATTTTTTTCAAATCTCAAATCTGGTTCAGCCTGTGCGTTGTGTGTCAGTCAGTAAGTCACGGTTTTATTTTATATGTTTAGATCTAAGACTTGTTCAAATGGTTGCTCGACAGGTGTTTTTATTCTGTTGCTGACTTTTTGTGCTGTGAAATGAATTAATTGTTTTATATGACCTGTATAATCTTTATATGCTAATGATGTAATAGTAATTTTAATTGAATTTATTTCATAATTTTATTCGTAATTTAATTCAAGACTTGTAATTGTAACCGTTAGATATTTCTACGCCAAAACTGGCAGAATATGCTGTTGTAATTATATTGAAACATCTGTACCTACCATATTCTAAGAAATAAACCATTTCTATTCTATTCTATTCTATTCTAATAATTACCTGAATTGCTCCGTCACGTCATCAATCTCGTCACATTAAGAGTTCTGTTGAAGCATGACATGTCGAAGTGCTTCGAGCAGACAAACCATGTCTTATGTCATGGGTTTATATTTTCAATTCCAATCCTTTTATTTTTGGCAGTTTCATTCACAGGAAATCTGACGAAAAAAAAATTCAAACAATGTTTAGAATTTCATCGATGCCTATGTCGATACTTAGCACCGCATAAGCTAATATGCCAAAATCAAGCAAATTATTTCTGTTGAAATAAATAAAATCATTGGAAAATAAAACAAATCGTAGTTAAACAGACGTTCGTACTCATTTTATAAGATCATTATGTTACGATACATGCCAAAATACAATAAAACATTCGAATTATTCAAGGTAACTGGTTACTAACCTTTGAAGGGTCAATTCAGGTTGATTAATGTTTTTTTAACACTACACTGTCTGACGCAGCACTAGGGCATGATTAGGACAATCAAAGACAGAGCCCTGCACACCATGATAACTCGTTTCTTAGAGTAATCCTCACAAAAACAGCAAATATATTCGGAGCCGGCTACCGTTTGACAGCACATCTACCACGAAACTTGGCACGGAACATGGTGGCACCTGCCACGCTGTCGTAAACTCGTGACGTCACTTAGAGAGTGCTTCCAAATTTAGTAACCAACAAATACTGTTTGTCTCTCCTATTCTTATGCAGCTGTCAGTAAGTTAAAAAGAGATAAAATGCCGTTTGACATGTATGTGTCGATATGGCAGATATTTGTATAAATCACGCTTCATATAGAAGAATATAACGCCTCCACTTTCCTATCTCAATGGGTTACACCATGGCTACACCAAATAAGCCAGATTCAAAATTAATCATTTTAAATGGAAATTGGTAGTATTTAAATAGTATGATGTGCAAATTAAAAAAATATATAAATATTTAGGAGGATGAGCTACATGTTTTAAGCAAGTTGCAGAATTGAGCTTTAAATATTTGACAGACTTAAAAGCAAAGGACGGTTTTAAATAGAGCCCGACTAACATCATAATAATTATTCCGCAGATGTCAATGTCATTGTCAGTGTCAAACAGTGCGATAATGGTATTTGCTCTCGGTGCCGGCAGGATATTTAATTTCATTTAAATTTTTGCCACATATTCACTTCACGCCTTACAGTTTATTTCATTTTTAACCATAACTATCATAGTGAAAACGGTAAGAAAAGAAAATTATGAAAAGTGTCAATTGCACCTACGTCTTTAAAAATCCACCTATAGTTTGTTGTGTTTGTACAAACTGATAACAATACTTGATTGTTCTTTCAGATGAGTGGAAACTCAAGTATAATTCTAGTAACAGGGGGCTCCGGCCTTGTCGGACAGGCGATTAGAACACTCGTCGAACAAGAAAAGCAGGAAGGCAGAAATGAGACATGGATATTTTGTGGCTCCAAAGATGGTGACTTAAGGTATTTTTGAGGTCTTATTACACTTAATTATGCTGAAAGCAATAGGCAACTCATATTTTACATTAAACACGCAAAACTGTATTATTGATATGCTATGATGAGGCTAAAAAATAACTTCCAAATTATTGCAATTTTTAGTTTTGTTTATGTTTTCAGCTAAATATTGGCACAACCGCGTATGTTCATGCTAATAGAAAATTGTGAGAAATTAAGTCTTACGATGGCTGGGTCCATCAATATAAAAAAAAATAACATTTTTTTTTTTTTACATTTGAGTTGCATATAATTTAGACCCATTCTTATAAGGCGGTGGATGTCAAGGATAACATCAGTATAAGCCGTAACTAAATAGTATTACCACATCTATTAACTCTTATCTCTTAACTAAGGTCAACTTGGAAATAAAAGGATTTTTTCAACCTGGAATAAATTATTTTCTTGCTTTTGTTTTTATAATATACTGGAAACACCAACTCAATATTGATATTTTCAAGTGGATAAAATATCACTAAAAGAGCATCAAGAAACAAACCTGCTCTCTCCTCAAATGCACCATCAAAATAAAAACAGCTGAAATTCTTATATTATAGTGTATTTTTTAATCCCGGACATGAAAAAGTCACACCATTTGCGGAAGAAGGAAATCATTGTAAATTTCATAAAAAATACACTAACTGGTGTTCATTAGTTTACCATCATGCATTTATTTCCTCTATTTATAAAAAAATATCAATATTTTAGTTTTCATTTCATAATGTTGTGATTGTGTCACTCAACCTTATCTCAGACCGGATACTGTTCTGTGGCCTTTCATAATGATGTGGTTGTGTCACTCAACCTTATCTCAGACCGGATACTGTTCTGTGGCCAATTACATGTATTTTGGTAAAGGCATGTATGTATACAAATGCTATCATTGGTATTTCCTTACAGTGCCTCCACTTACTATTGATATTAATTAATGCACACACACAAAAGCACTATGCAATCACACACACAATTATTAGTTTAATTCGGTCAATCAACTTTTTATTGCCACTCGTTGCCATGGAGATGTCCCCTGGGTAACTCGTCTAAGATAAAAAAAATCTAAGGAGTTAAATTTCGACAGTTATATGCCAATTCATTCATGCTTCATCTCTTAAGCATACACCTATTTCAGAACACATATCACAAGCACAAGCGAACCCTCAGAGTCACGCGACCATACCACTTCTATCTTTTTATTAGTTCTGTCGTAACAGCATTGACAGATTTTTACAGATCACATTTCAAAACCGAGAGCGCCTTGTCAATAGTTTTGGCATTTTATTCCAGGGATAAACAGCAGACCGAAGCTTTATTCCAGAAACACCGGCCCACGCACGTCATACATCTAGCAGCCATGGTCGGTGGCCTGTTCCACAATATGGCCCACAATTTAGATTTCTTTGTAAGTTACCAGAAGGACAATTTTCGTTATACCCTATTGATCTCAAAACGACTTACAACCTTAACACACTAGTGATTTGTGATCGCTTCAATACAAAACTCGCTAGCAAATCGTCAATATGATAAAGCTGTTAGTGTAGGGCTGCCATACGTCCCGGTACACCGGGACATGTCCCGGTTGGTAGAGTTGTAACCCAGTATGTTTTGATTAAAGTTTCTTAGATATTACCCTAGTTTTTGACAAATCCACCCTATTTCTGTTCTAAAAGGCCGCTAATTGAGCGTCAGTCAGTCTTAGTTTGGTTGAACGACAACGCCATGAGCTATGACGTATGACTGTCATCGAAAAATGCCGTGTTGTACTGGGACACATTTTTCGTGCATTCTGTACTAGACCCAGAGTTCATGGTGTTCGTAAGTCAATGGTTATTAAAAAAAATACTTTTTTTATACGACAAGGAAGGCTAACGAGCAAGTGGGTCACCTGATGGTAAGTGATCACCGCTGCCCATAGACACCCACAACCCGGAGGGGTTTGCAGATGCGTTGCCAACCTAGAGAGCTAAAGTGAAATGCCTCTTGTGCCCGTAATTACACCGGCTGTCTTACTCCCCACACCGGAATACAACAGTGCAAGCACTGCTGCTTAGCGGTGGGATTAGCTAGTAAAATGGTGGTAGCGATCCGGACCGGACGGACCTCGCACCAGGTCCTACCATCCGCAAACTACCTTTACACTGAACAATCTTCATTCGCAGAGAGAGAACATGTCGATAAACGACAACGTGCTGGCAGCTTGCCACAGGACCAAAGTCCGCAAGGTGGTCTCCTGCCTGTCTACTTGCATCTTCCCAGACAACACCACATATCCCATTGACGAGACCATGGTAAGCAATCTTATTTATAGAGTAAAGATATATTGCGTTCGGTAGGTACGTGACCAGCTGTGGAACCTTTTCGTAGAAATTGTTATGGCGACATGGTTGCCTGAGAAGGAAAATCATTATGACACTTACTGTGAGAATGTTCTACAGTGGGTTAGGAATTAGAGGGTTCGACTGTACATTCCTAGCAAATTGCGTTTGAAAAACAAACCGATTTCATAATTGATTGGCACGTCACTTTCATAGAGTTGTTTGAAGTGAACTGTCAGGAGTGGCCAATTGGGTCTTTTGTGAATCTTCAACTTGGGCGCGGTAGTAACATATTATTATTATCTACTACCTGTTTATATATACCTAATATTATTGATGGTAGGTATGCTTATATCCCGAGCAGGATCCCAAGAAACTGTTTGAGACTTAGATGTTCCGCGTGAGTTTAAATATGGTACGCGAAAGATTTCAAAGTTTTTAAAATTTTAATTTTAAATTAATGGGCGCTGCTGAATAAAAGCGTTTAATTAAATTTACTTGTCTGGGTCAATCAACTTATTATTGCCAGATGTCCCTTGGGGTAGCTCATCTAAAATAAGATTTTCTAAGGCACCACTCCCCCGAAACTGAGGATTTGCATGCTTAGGAGATGAAGCATGAAGGAATTATCATATAACTGTTGAAAATCTTAACGTTTGATGAAGTGGTGCCTTAAAAAACCTAATTTTAGACGAGTTATCTAGGGGACATCTCCGTGGCAACGAGTGGTAATTAAATGTTGTTTGACCCATTTATGAATTTTAATCTTGTGGACCCTGGTCAAAAAAGGTTGGGGCTCAATGCAGTTTAAATTAACATAATGTTTTTATTTAATTTACTTCGATGTTTCAGCTGTATTAGGTACTTTTTTTTCAGGTACACAATGGGCCGCCACACTCTTCTAACTATGGCTACAGTTACGCAAAGCGCATGATTGATGTTTTAAACAGGTATTAAAAAATAAAATAATCTTTGACATAAAGGTTACTTGACAACGGAAAAACATACTTATATAGGTAATTAAATATTAAACATCCAAAACTCGAGAAGAGACATCCGTATTATGACCGACCGGGGATCGAACCCTGGACCTCAAGCTTTGTAGTCAGGTTCTCTAACCACTAGGCCATCCGGTCGTCATTTAAGTATTAATATTGCTCCAGGGGCTACCACGAGCAGCATGGGCGTATGTTCACGTCGGTAATTCCTTGCAACGTGTTTGGTCCACGGGACAACTACAGCCTGCAGTCGAGCCACGTCATCCCGGCTCTGGTGCGGCGGATGGGCGACGCCATGAGGAACGGTGAGCTCTGATGAGGTGGAGTTCACGCTCTACACGAGATACGTATGATAGCTTGCCTTGTTAGGGTCCTGGGGGACGTTAAATAAAAATACGACTGTATAATATAGGACTAGTTTAATTGCCGTTACAAATGCAAGTTTAAACGGATTAATAACAGAAATAGAAATTAATTTGGGAGGTGCCCGCGGTCGGTGGAGATCGTAAGGCGAGTGGTGGCGACGCAGCCGGCGCGATGGTCGTGACGTCGTCGCGTCGTCCGCCAGCGCACCTTTTCCGGTTCGTAGCGGAGCCGGTGCTTAACATGACTAATTAATATAAACATCAGGATATTCCCTTTGGAACATTTTGAAATAGGAGTGTTGCGAGCTCGCCGGCAGGGAGCGGCGCGCGGCCGTCGGCACCCATGGCACTAATTTTAGTATAACAAAACCGGCAGACCCGCCCATACGTTGTATGCCTATGTTGAACTTAGAAAGGTTGAAATTGATTTTTATGAAACTTAGCTAAGAACCATCTCGATTAAACTAGCTTTCGATAGAAAAAGGCCGCATATAAATACGTTCACCTGTTTAGAAGCTACAATGCCAAACAGATACACAGGTACACTCATGCACAGGTAAAACTTATAATTATGACACCCTTCTTTTTGCGTCTTTGGTATGGTTATAAAGGAGGAGTTTCTCGATTCGACTGTGTGTTGTTTTTTTATGTATATTTGTTACGCGATTACTCCGCAATGCAACTATGTGTTTTTTTTTTGCAGGAGACACGACATTCACGGTGATGGGGAGCGGAAAACCGCTTCGTCAGTTCATTTATTCGTTGGATTTAGCAAAACTATTCCTTTGGGTTCTCAGGAGCTATGACAGTGTCGAACCTATAATATTATCAGGTAAGCAAAGAAACAGAAAAAAATACATTAAAAAAAACGATGTAGTTTTAGCAATACACTGCCGCTAGACGCGCTGCCAATTTGTCCATAGGTAGTAATTGAGACATTAATGTAAACGAAGATACTTTTTCTTCGGCAAGTGAAGTTAATGATTTTCAACTTGGTATTCAGAATTAGGAAATAAAGCATCTGCAAACCCCCCCCCCACCCCCCCCCCCCGAGGTTGCGGTTGTCTATGGGTTGTGATCACTTACCATCAGGTGACCCTGCTCGTATGCCTCCCTCTTTCAATAAAAAAAAAACTGACAGCAAAAAGTACAGCCGGCAAAAAAAGGTTGTATTAAAAATGTTTTTTTTTTTAACAGAAAACTTATTTTACTTACAGTCGACGAATCGGACGAAGTGACAATAAGCGCTGTAGCTGAAGCGATCAAGAAGGCTTACGGCTACCAAGGCGCATTAGTATACGACACCAGCAAAGCTGATGGCCAGTACAAGAAGACTGCGTCCAACAAGAAACTGAGAAGCTTGTACAAGGAGTTTGCGTTTACACCGTTCGAGGAGGCCATTCGAGACACTGTTAAATGGTTTACAGAGAACAGGGAACACGCTAGGACGTAGCAGAGAAGAGAAGGGGGTTAATTCGTAAGTTATTTATATCATCATGATATACCACAGGACTTTATTGGGGTAGAAGGAAATTGAAATGTGGGTCAATCAACTTTTTATTGCCACTCGTTGCCATGGAGATGCCCCCTGGGTAACTCGTCTAAAATAAGATTTTAAATGGCAACAGGCGGCACTTAAAATTTGATTGACCCAAATACTTAATCGAATTAACTCAATGTGTAATTTTATTATATCGTCGAGTTACTTAATTGTTATTTTATTTTGAAATATAGGAACCTCAGTTATTTCACTTTTTCTTTACAAAAAGCTTCCTAGAAAACCTTGAAATTTTTGAACCATCCGAATGTCACAAGGATCCTTAGCAATGAAAGAAAACACATTCAGGGTATTTTTTATTCATTTATTTCTCAGTTTCATAATGCAAGTCCATGTTCGTCGTACGTAAGGAATATCTTAACTATTGAAGTTATGTACGCTGCTGTCCGGACGTCTAGACCCAGGTTGAATTCCTTCGCTGCCCGCATCACATTCTGTAGAAATAAAGGCAAAAAGATATTAGGGTCAATCAACTTTTAATTGCCACTCGTTGTCATGGAGATGTCCCCTGGGTAACTCGTCCGAAATAAGATTTTCTAAGACCCCACTCCATCAAACGTTAGGAGTTTCGACAGTTATATGCACATTCCTTCATATGTCTCAACTCCTAAGCATGCAAATCTTGACTTTCTGGGGAGTGGGGTCAAATCAAAACTTCCCTGACATGAGACAGGCCGTTAGAAGAGTGGCGAAACCTTACGGAAAACACTATATCGATATTATATTATCCTTGATATTTTAAAATAAATTTAGTCAGAGGCTACGAATAATAATATCTATGGAAACGTAACTAAGCCCAAAACTAGCTCCACCACATAGGTACCGTAATAGGCGTGGAAATTTTTAAGAACAAAACAATGCGTTAGTCAGTCGTGACATTCGTGACGTGCGGGCTTGTATCACGGAAGTTTCTATTGTGCATAGTATTGCGTAATATATTTTCGAATAGACTACCTACAGGGTTTCCCCTAGAAGTTTTTCTCCTCGTTTTTGCCGTCAGAACGCGTTACTCTATTTGTAGCTTCCCGCGCCGCACATATTACGCGTTCGGTGTACTTCTATTCTAACACGCCAGCGAAACTTTAACAGCACATCGAGATAATAACGTAAAAGAAAAAACTAAACAAAATACTTAGCAATCCAGCCAGTACGGATTCAACTGCTGGAAAATGGTTCCTTGCGGAAAAAACAATAAAAAAAAACTTCACCAAACGTACGTCGCAAGCTTTTTCCATAGAGTGTTCCAAGCTTGAGTAGACAAGTTGTGCTTCAGCCGCACCCGACTTGGACTGGAATATCGACCACGGCGAGGACTTGGGTTGGAAAAGACGACATTTAGTGAGTTGATGACGTGCGCAAATGTTAAGACCCGAGCCTTTAATGTAATTTCTTGACACGAGAAAACGTCTCGATCGCGTTCGCCTTAACGTCCCCATGAGGGCTACCGCGAGTCAAGAAACGCTAAGATCGAGTGAGATCTATCTGTAAATTTCCACCAATCATATAATGTATGTTATATAATGTAATTTTAATGTTGAGTAAATAAATAAATCTAAATCTAAATCATAGGGTTGTCTCTCATTGCTGGAGAAAGAGATGGACCCATTAATATAAACATCAGGAATGCCCTTCGGAACATTTTGGAATAGGAACGGCGTTGCGAGCCTGCCGGCGGGAGTGACGCGCGGCCGGCGGAGTGCGCGCGGCTAATACCTATCACTGAGACTACTTTGTAATCTCACTGAATTGGAAACAAAAACGAAGTACCGAAGGGCTCGTCCATGCGGTATAATGTCTATCGATAGACCTGAATCGATACTAGCGATCCTAGTGGATTTTTGATTAGCGCTAGCCGTCATTACTATGGGCAAATCAGCAGCGCCTGTAGTGCCGCATATTGGCAATGCACTGCTCTCATAGTATATGACACTTTAACGTCGTATGTTGCGAAGTTCACACCAAAGGCTCGGGCATACCGAACGCGGAGAGTGCGCGACGCGGGATCGCAACGGCGCAAAAGTAGACACGGTTCCACCGTCGTGGTGAAATGTGAGAGCAAAATGTCCAGCTGCTTAACAGATTTTTCTTTGCATTGTCATTGTATGTTGAGCAAAATGTACCTAAGAAATTGTAAGTATGAAACCTGCTTCGTTTTACCGCGTACTTTGGCATTTTTTTCTACCGTAGCCCACAGTTTTCCCCTTTTCATAAAGTTAAGACCAACACAAAACTCAACTCAATAACTCAACCTGCCTACTAAAAATAAGATTACTCAAAAAGTTCTTCACAAAATGCAACGTATTGCCTTCTTAGCGAGAGCCTCTAGTGTCATTTCTGACGCAAAAAAGTCTCGATCGCGTTCGCGTTAACATCACTACTGCCTATGGGCAAATCGGCAGCGCCTCTAGCGGCACGTATTAGCAACGTACTATATGACCTTATTCATAAACGTCACTCCTCCATTAGCTAAAATAGGTTTTGTCTTCTTCTTACTAACGGAAATGTCAATGTGACAGAAAAGGAAAAACAAACTTTAACGACATTTTAGTTAAAATAGGTTAATGATTAACAGGGTTAGTATTTGACACGTTAACACGACCGCGATTGGAACGTTTGTTGTGACGCGAAATTTACGTTAAGGGCTCAGCGCCTCTAGTGTAATCGAGAGCCAAAAAATGCCTACGTCTCGAATGCGTTTGCGTTCAAGTGTCAAATAGTATGAGACTTGTGTGTTGTTGATACGTGCCAATAGTGGCGCTGCTAATGTGCCCATTGTAATTCAGACCAAAACGCGAACACGATCGAGAGGTTTTTTTGATCTTTGATTACACTAGATGCTCAGTTCTTCGGGTCCTAAGGTAAGGTAAGGTTCGTAAGGTAAGCCGTTTGGCTATGGTACTGTAAAAAATGGCCGCCTTTCGCGATACGCGCGCGCGTTATTTGTAGATCACCGCTGTGGCCACTCCGCGTTCGGTGCGCATAATACGCTTTAAGAGGCAATATCTTTTAAGGCGAAAACGGCTCCTAATGACCAGGGAGCGAAACTTTGGTGCCGGTGACTTCATTATTGCGTCAACATTGCGACACCCCAATGATTCTCATTAATACAATCGGCTGAGTTCTTGCTTTACAGCTTTACTAGTTCTTAAATATTTTGTCTATAAGGTAAGGTGGGGTAAGACTAACACCGGGGCAATATGAGCACTGAGTAAATGGGTCAATCAACTTTTAAGTGCCGCACGTTGCCACGAAAATGTCCCCTGGATAACTCATCAAAAATATGATTTTCTAAGACCTCATCGTAAAGTCAGGATTTGCATCCTTAGGAGATGAAGCATGAATAAATTGGCATATAACTGTCGAAACTCCTGACGTTTACGTTTGATGGAGTGGTGCCTTAGAAAATCTTATTTTAGACGAGTTACCCAGGGGACATCTCCATGGCAACGAGTGGCAATTAAAAGTTGATTGACCCAAATACATCAAAAAAATATACAAAGAAAGCTGTATTTTTCGAGATATTTCCACAGTGCTCATCTTGCCTGGTGGTCTTACCCAACCTTACCTTAATATTGTTTGCATTTGCTGTTAAAATCTGCTGATAGCAGGAGCAATATTTTTTATAATTATTTACAATGAAAATTAATTATTATTTTTATAATGTCAAATATCGGTAAACTAAAGATGCCAATAAGCTGTTAGTGATATTACATACCTAATCTAGATAAAAACACTCTGTATTGTAGGTATGTAGCTTGACGTCATACGCCTGCCATAGGCACCAAAGTTTCGCTCCCTGCCAATGACCTTGTGCATACCGGCGGAGTTCAATGCCCTCTCCCAGCGCGCACCGTATCCGCCCCTTTCCTAGTGATTTGTTAAGAAATCGCAATTGAATTTAAATCGCGAACGTCGAGTTTGAAGATCCAAGTATCATACACCGAAAAGTGAAAATAAAAACTCGAATTGATTGAACCATTAATAAGTAATAGGCATTTAGAGAAAGAAAACGGCACCATTATACTGTATTACTTACTAATAGAAATAATTTATAACTTTTAAAATCATCTGAAGTATTATTAAAGGAGATTAACATATAGTTCTTTTTTAGATTTTCTAGCAAAGTTATAAACAAAAGGTTCCCTTTAAAATATATCTGTTTTCGCCCTAAAACGCCATCGGAGCCCGACAACGGATTTTAACTACAAACCCGCCGTTCGCGGGCAGATAGACTTCGGATATGTAATATACTCAGAGGAAAAAAAATTTTTCACCACCATTTTTTTCTTGACTAATGTAAAAACTGTTATTTAAACAAAGAATACTTTTACAATAAATAGTAAAAATAGGGTGGGCGATTAATTTTGCCTCTGAGTCCTGAGTATATAATATCCTGTTGGCTAATCCATCATCTTCGCCGTACTTATGCCAAATTTAAGCTCAAACGGATACCAATAAGTGGTCGAAAAATAGGTTGCAAATTTCGAAGCGGACAACATTGTGTAGTTACCTACTTACGAACAGTGAACGCTACATAAAAGCTTGTAATATTAATAACCTAACCAACTTAGAAAAGTCGAAAAACCCCGACATTTTCATTTGACGGTTCAACATCTCGAAAACGGCTGAACCGATTTTATGAAACTTATATACTTAAGTAGGTAAGTACATTTTTTTTTTTAAATTAGAATTAACGGTCAAACTAACACCCCTCTTTTCGAACGTATTTAAAAACAAAACAAACGTACATCGCAGGCGTTGGACATAGAGTACTCCAGCCCGGAGTTGACGATGTGCTCTTCGCTGGCGCCCGACATCATGCTCTGGAACAGCGGCGTGGGGACTATCTCCGCGTCCACGTTGCACTTCTTGAGGGACTTCTCTACAGAATCTGGAAACGATACGTCGCTCTGTAGGGCTATCGCGGACCAACAACCCTCTGAACACCTATAAATCTTATACGCCACCAATCGCGGCCAGGGCCGTAGACAGAGTTGAATGTAAGATAGGGCAGCGGTAATTACAGGTAGGGCGCAACTAAAATGTATAACCTGACCTGAATCTTAGTGAAATAAAACGGATTACTCACGTATGTAAGTCTAGGTTAGACCGAGATGTTTCGGACTAATAGTAGCGCGAGCAGCTGCGGCGCGTAGTGTGCGTCTCGCTGTCGCTGGGTGCGCTCCCAGAGGAAGAACTACAAATTAGTTCGAAAAATGTCGAGCTAGACTCCACTTACATACGTGAGTGGTCAGTTTTATTTCACTAAGATAGTGTCATATTATTTATCATAATCGATGGTATTTCTTAAGGTAGGGCAAAGGTATTTTAAGGTAGGGCATTGCCCCCTTAATGCCCCCCCGGCTACGGCCCTGATCGCGGCTCACTTTCGACCAGATGACAACCGACATTTCCTCGGCCCGCTAACCGCGGCTTTTTTCGTGATGACTTTCCAGGTAAATTATAGAAGATGCGGTGTCCAGAGTATATTTGCGCGAGATTATATTATTACCCGTCCCGTTGCATTCTGTGTGACGGAAAAGGACGGGCAGTTGTTCTCGCGCGAGATAGAAGTCGCACTGTGAGTTGTGCTAGACCTACTGATACTTCGCGGGTCCCTGTCGTTCACGGGAAAATGAGGGCTATAACATCGCGAGTCAAAGATCCACTAGAATCGCTAGTGTCAGCTGAGGTCTAGCTGTCATTCTCGACCAATGAGAGATAAAACTACTGGCCTGTGATTGGTGGAAATTGACAGATAGACCTCACTCGACTCGACACTAGTGATCCTAGCGGACTTGACTCGCGATAGCCCCCATACGACTAAGGCAAACGAGCAAGTGGGTCACCTGATGGTAGGTAAGTGATCCCTGCCCATAGACACCCAAACCCCGGGGGGTTGGCAAATGCATTGCCAACTTCGAGAGCTAAGATGACATGCCTCTTGTGTCCGTAATTACACCGGCTGTCTTACTCTCCTCACCGGAACACAACAGTGCAAGCACTGCTGCTTACCGGTAGGATTAGCGAGTAAAATGGTGGTAGCGATCCGGACGGACCTGGCACAAGGTCCTACCACCCACAAACCTTCTACATGGTGCGTTTTAATGAACCATTTAATGAATGCCACAAAAAATGTGGCCCTCATGTTTATGTCTGACTTGAGCCAAACTTTTACGTAGACGATTTTATCACTTCATGTTCCAAGCTGGGACGTTAGGTTAGGTTAGTTATCCCTATGAATATGACTATCTTACCAAGCAGCGCGGTATTGGAATCCCTCCAGAACTTGATGCTGAGCTTCCCAAAGCTGACATGGTTGAGGTTCTTGAGGAACTCGAAGTAGGACACGGTGACTCCTCCCGCGTTGGCCAGCAAGTCCGGCAGCACCAGGACTTTCTTCTCGCGCAGTATCACATCGGCTGCCGGCGTCGTTGGTCCGTTCGCGCCTTCCGCTATTATCTGGCGGTGTGATAACATTGTTAAACGTTTACTAGGTACCTGTGGCTCTGTGAGCTGTACACCTCGAGAGCTCATACTTTGAACACCCTATTTTATTTCAAAAACTGAATCCACCGAAAAAAACCGGCCAAGTGCGAGCCGGACTCGCGCACCGAAGGTTCCCTACAAAGATTTTCCCGCTTTTCCTCAGTGTTTTATGTGTGGTGTCCAGTGTTAGCAAAGCTCTACTACTAAGCACAATGTACGCAGTGTGGGGTCATTTTATATTGGTCTGTTACATATACAGACGGACATAAAAAAAAATGATTTTTCTGAATGGTTGTGCTATAAGATCTTCATCTATATCAGAGCTTAGATCAGGAACGGAATGGGGATGGCAGAAAAATGGCAGTGCATCTAGATAAGCCAAAAGCGCCTTCCGTTTGTCTGCTTTATGGGGGGGGGGGGGATCCATGGCGCTCACCTTACAGTTGACCTTCCCAGCGTTCTCATGATTGAGCGCCTTCTGCGCAGCCGCCAACACGAGGATGTCACACTTCTTGAACAGCAAATCCCCGTCCGCCTCCGTCGCGGCCGGGAAGCCCTTGGCGCTGCCGCGGTTCTTCGCTTTGTACAGTTGGAGCGCCTGGACACAATGTCAGCATAGTTGAATTGAGAAACGTTTTTACATGTCAAAGTGTTTATGTGTGTGTGATTTTAGCCTGATCTGTGGAAAAACTTTTTTCACTAACCTGTTTATAACCGGTTTATTTATTTACCAAAAAAAAAATACACAGCGTTAGGTACAGTAACAAAACCAAAGCGCTGGAAAATTCATACTATATGTACATACCTAAATGGATTAATCAACTTTTCTTTGCCACTCGTTGCCATGGAGATGTCCTCTGGGTAACTCGTCTAAAATAAGATTTTCTAAGGCGCCACTCCATCAAACGTTATAAGTGTCGCCAGTTATATGCCAATTCCTTCAGCTTCATCTTTTGCATGCAAATCTTGACTTTCGTTGGAGTGGGGTCTTAGAATTTTTTTGTTGTGTTACCCAGGGGACATCTCAGTGGCAAAGAGTGGCAATAAAAAGTTGATTGGCCCATTTACCAAAAAAATCCGCATAAGTTCCACATAGTTTTGTTGCGGATGCTGAGTTTGGTCGAACGACAGCGCTATATGACGTATGGCTGTCGTCGAAAAATGCCGTGTTGTACAGCACTTTTTTCGTAAATTTTGTACTAGACCCAAAGTCCATGGTGTTAGTAATTCGGTAGTAGTGAAATTCGGACAAAAAAGGCAGGATACCGCAAAAAACTTACAACCGGGTCAATACCCTCGGGTTTCTCCAAGTTGCAGTCGACTTCCACAACGCCTACGATCTTGACTCCCTGCTGGTGCAGGTATATTGCTGTGTAACTTCCCACGTTACCAAAACCTTGTACGATGGCCGTTTTGTCCTGGAATTTGACATGAAAACCATCAGCATCAGCCTTTTTATTTACGTCCCACTGCTGGGCACAGATCTGAGAGGGTTTGTGCAGAATGTGCTGAATTCCTTAACATGATTTCCATCGCGGAAAAGCTCATGACGAATTACAAATGCAATTTCGCAGATAAATTTAGAAAAACTCGGAGGTGGTGCCCTGCTTGAGTTTTTCGTCGGTGGTTAAAACACAGCAAAGTAGTTTCGGACCATAGAACAACCACCCTCTGAACACCGCATCTTATATAATTTACTTGGGAAGTCATTACGAAAAAAGCCGCGGTGAGCGGGCCGGGGGAAAGTGTCGTGATTGGTTCATATCTTGTCATCTGGTCGAAAGTGAGCCGCGATTCGAAGCTAGAGAGATCCATAGGTGCAAATGAGCATAATACGTTCCGGAAACGTTCGACCATTTCACCATCTTTACAATTGTCAGTTTTATATCACAATTCGAACTACATTTCTTTGACAATGTGAAGCGCGCTAAAACAAAAGCTCTTCAAGTCAGCACAGTTGACACCGACTGTCATTGAAAACCGACAATTGTAAAGTTGGTGAAATAGGGGTGTACAGTACAGACGCACAATTGCTTTAAAGGGAACTTAAATGAGAACACAAGGCGTCCTGATAATACAATCACTTGTATGCATTAATTGAACTGTTCCGAAGGTTCGACCCGTTTATCAACTAACTTACTACTAGTACATTCTGTGAGAACATTTCGTTAGCATGTTTCCACGCGTAACAGTGACACCTATTGGGCGCTTTTGGAACTAAATTAACTTAACCTAATTTGAGTTTATACAAGGGGCCTGCCCCCATACTACGAAATTCAAAAATCAAAGTTGGTATCGTGTCATCTCGCTCACTCTCTGTTAAATAATATTAGCTTGAGAGAGACGGCACGATACGAAGTTCGAATTTTGCACTTCGTAATCTGGGGGCTGTGCTGAAGGTGGTTGATCTGTGGTTCGGACCAATCGGACGGACGCCTTCGGCTACCACGGCGTGCTTGAGGACCCGCTGCCATACCGCTTCAGCTGATTCCGTCCGGTCCGCTCACTTGGACTCGTACCTACTTTAAGCTATGAACGAACCTTGAAGCCAGTAGGAATCCCGATTAGCTGCATCCACTCAGGGTGGTGTATGAAAATGTTAATAGTCATGAAGACGCCTCGCCCCGTGGCCTCAACTCGCCCGTGGATGCCTCCCCCGTTGATCGGTTTGCCGGTCACGCACGCAGCCGCGTTTATGTCGTTGTAGCCTGAAATTGACAATATTTAACAGTTTTAAACATTGATATGCAAAAATAGACAGATTCTCCACCGCTTCACAAGTAATTATATAGGCCGCATTTTGTCAGCGCTGAACAGTCTTTAATGTTTTATATATCGAATGTTTTAAATGATTCGCGGTAAATTGCATTAGACATAATGTAAACGGGATATTGACCGCGATTACCTATAATAGGTTTGATGAGCTCCCGATATTTCGACGCAGTTACATGCATCATGATCATGGGATGACGAAATATCGGGAGCTCATCAAACCTATAAGGTAATCGCGGTCAAATATTTCGTTTTCATTATGTCTAATTTGTCAGTTTTAACATCAAACTACCGTGAGAAATAAACGGATCACTCGCGTATGTCAGTCGAGTATAGCCAGACATGTTTCGGACTAATTCGTAGTCCTTCCTCTGGGAGCACACGCTTCGACACGTTTCGCTGCCGTCGAAGCGTGTGCCCAGATGAACAAAGTACCATTTTGCAAATAGACATAATTATATAGCGTACGGATTTACGGGTCCTTCGGTACTTCGTTTTTATTTCCAACTCAGTGAGACTACAAAGTATTTTCAGTGATATGAGGCGCGAGCACGTCTGCACGGGCAACACCGTTCCTATTTCAAAATGTTCCAAAGGGCATCCTGATGTTTACCTATATTAATGATTTTGTAACAAATTCTAACAGGAAGAATAATAAATGTCATGTTACGTTTTACCAAGTCTGTATCCGGCACGAACCAACCACCCTCTGGACACCAAATGTCAGGGCGAACGTTTCCGAAACGCATATGCTCATTTGCACCTATAAATCTCTCTAGCCACCAATCGCGGCTCACTTTCGACCAGATGACAAGCTATGAACCAATCACGACGCATTCCCCCGGCCCGCTCACCGCGGCTTTTTTCGTAATGACTTTTCAAGTAAATTATAGAAGATGCGGTGTGCAGAGGGTGGTTGGTTCGCGGTATCCGGTATTATTTCTTACCCAAAGTTTTGACGTAAGTATCGACGATCCAGGACATCTCCCGTCCGGAAGTGTTCATGTCTGGCGCTGGCACGTCAATTCCCGCTCCTAGAAGGTAACCCGGTTTATCTTGGTACCTACATCAATGGGTTGATCATCAAATTGACACAGGTTTCATTTTCATAGTACCTAGCTGTTTAATTTCATAATCGAATTGTCATCTTCATTACGAGCTATGTAACGGCCACTTCGACTGCTTCAGTAGGCCGAGCACGAGTTTTCGAATCCTGCGTAACGTTACGTTAATATCGTGTCGAAATCGAGAAACCTCATACTAAATTTTAGTTCCAAATACGCTCACGGGCGTGCGCTGTTCCAAACGTCATACAAATTTCTCGATAACGTCACTACTCGATTACGTTACGCAGGATTCGAAAACTTCGTGCTCGACCCTCAGCTGCGCAGAGGGTCGTGCACGACTTTACGAATGCTGCGTAACGTAAAATCGAATAGTAAACGTTGTCGAGTTTGTATGACGTTTGGAACAGCGCCCGCCCGTGAGCGTATGCGGACCTGTAACGTATTTTGGAATGGTCTAGCAGAAACTCTTTGGTACTGAATCCCTCTAAATCCAAATACATGGTGCTCGGATCCTTGAATCAGGTTAGTAGGGTTTTATCACGTAACCCTAGGATTGTGATTGACGACGTGGAGGTTGATCGTGTTGCTGAGGCGCGCAACCTAGGTGTTGTAATGGACAGCAATTTGCGGTTCGAAAAGCATGTCATTGAGACATCTCGGAATTGTCTGTACCGCCTCAAAGTTTTGTACAGTGTAAGAGACTTTTTAAGTGTTGATCTTCGCATCAGACTGTGTGAGTCGCTTGTATTGTCTAAACTAAGTTATTGTTTGACTGCCTTTTGACCCTGCCTTTTAGCACGTTCACAGCAACTTCTTCAAAGGGTGCAGAATGCCTGTGCTAGGTATTGTTTTAGGATCCGCGATCCCATGTTACGCCTTACATAAACGATGCCAACTGGCTGAGGACGGCTAATCGGCTGGAGCTTATGTTTGCTTGCCTCCTGTTCGACATAGTTAAAACTAAAGCTCCTAGTTATCTCTATAAAAAATTAACTTGGTCCGCTTCAAAAAGATTTTTTGGTGCCAGGCCCTCTCGTGCGGTTTTGTTGGCGATGCCTCGCCACGGAACCGCTGCCTTTAGGGGAAGTTTTAGATACAGAGCAACTAAATGCTGGAATAATGTTCCCCCGCCAATACGTAATCTTAACTCTAAAACTTCTTTCAAAATTAAATTTCGTTTACATTTATTAACAATCCAAAGGCGTAGCGTCTAATATTCACCCGCCACTGTTTCCGACCTTCAATAAATATAATTATTTGTTGTAATATTGCACCCATTCTTCTCTTTCTCCTTTTCACTCCTCGCTCCGCAATTTAAGTATACATATAGCCTGTTTTATATTTCTCCCCTTTTCTTATTAATATACATTTTTATTCAAAATTCAAAAAATTCTAAATTCAAAATTTTATTCAGCAAATAGGCAGTTGAATGCTCTTTTACACGTCATTTTTTTGAGTCTACCAGCGCTTTCGGAAAGACCATGATTGCCAAGAAGAATGCGCCGCAAGAAACTTGGCACAAAGTCATTTTTTCTAAAAACAAGTTACATTAGCTCTTACAATACGTAACCACAGACAAATTACACAAATAAACCTCACTCTGTCATTAAAAGATTAAGAGAGAAAAAAAATACCGCATTTTAGAAACAAGTGTAAAAAGTAATTATTAGAACAGCAAAACCAGAACACTTCACTTTACTGGCACGTTTTAATTGAGCAGGAGATGTATAGGGTCTCCAGGTCAAATATCTGTGAAAATTTAAATTACAAAGGGATGTATAGGGTCCCAGAATTAATACTATAATATAATACTTAATCTAAATGGCTTAGAGATGTATAGTCTCTAGGGTCTCTAGGGTATTTTATACAATAAGCATTCGTTTTCTCTTGCGTATTCTACAGGTCTGGCTCAGTTGGTCCTGGCAGAATACCAGCGCTGCGGTCTCCGCAGCTTTATGCTGAGTCAGCACCTTTCTTTTCACGGCACTTGGCACTCACAAACGTACATTTAAACAACATTGTTATTCGTCTTTCTTTCTCTTTTTTACTGTTTCCAGTTTTTCTTGCTGTTTTGTATTCTCTGTTCATTTTTGAATACCAAATGTACCTAATTGCACTGTTTTATACATGTTTGTGTTTCCTGTGTTGTGAAAAATAAAGACTTTATCTATCTATCGTATTGGGAACTAAAATTTAGTATGAGGTTTCTCGATCTCGATACGATAATACGCAGCATTCGTAAAGTCGTGCTCGACCCTCTGTCCTTTATTCGGAAGCAGTCATGTACGCAGGAGAGTTACAGTGCACAAGCATACGCGCAAACACAGGTGCACTCTCGTCCTAGCTCTGTTTTTTCTGATGGAACGATGAACCGCTACGACAAGAATATGGTGATAGTTGTGAGACTTGAGTCACACACCTAGGTCACCCTATCACCTAGGCCTTCCACAATGCCTCGCTGATAATCTGCGTATCTTGCACATTACAAAGGGGGGAAGGACATGGTAGCAGAAGCCTCTACTGCGTGCCTCCGTGGGATAACGAAGTCTGAGGAAAATAATTGGCAATATACACAATGTATACGTACCAATGTAATTCTTCTTGGCCAATTCCAACGTGTAACGCCGAGTTATTCTCTGCAGCTCCGCTACTGTATACTTCTTTGGGTTTATACAAACTCCTGAAACACTTCTACAATGTCAACACGCTCATTTGTTTAACGCAGGAGTCAGGAGAAAAAAAAAAGTCTTGGTTTGGTCCTTCAATTTAGGAACTGTCAACTTTTGCGCAGACGGGTTCCGTCTTTATGTATTTGTAGGCCCTCCGTAGGTATTTTTTATTTGCTTGAACGCACAGCTCCTTAATATTTCCCCTCCTGACTCCTGATACACTGACACACAGACACACACACACCATATATGCGTGCGTGCGTGCGTGCGTGCGTGCGTGCGTACGTGTGTGTGTGTGTGACACCGCGTTAAAGTTACAGAGGGTCGAGCACGACTTTACGGTTATCGTATCGAGATCGAGAAACCTCATACTAAATTTTAGTTCCAAATACGCTTACGGGCGGGCGCTGTTCCAAACGTCATACAAACTCGACAACGTTTACTATTCGATTTCACGTGACGCAGGTTTCGAAAGGTCGTGTTCAACCCTCAGTTCCACTTTGCTTACCGCCCTTGGCTCCTCCAAAAGGAATGTTCGAGCACGCACACTTGTAGGTCATGAGGGCAGCCAGGGCTTTCACCTCTTCCAAGTTCACGTCGTCTGCGAACCGGATACCTGGGAGTTGGGAACAATGAATGACAATGTGATGCGGGAGGACCACAAACTCTCTCTCTCTCTCTCTCTCTCCAGCAAAGAATATAGAGATGCTATAGCTAGTTACTTACAGGTAACTTAAAAAGAAACGTCCACTGACGCAATTACGGGCCGTTGACCCCGATGACCTTACTAGGTCTGTTGAGCTCCCGATATTTCGTTGCAGTTACATGCATCATGATCACGGGTAGACTGACGAAACGCGTGTAGACGCTAATGTTGCCTAGATCGGACTCTATCTACCCGCATTCTCTGACTACGTTGCGCGGCGACAGGAAGTGACAATGTAACAACAAATACTTAAATAGTTAAATATCATGGGACAATTTACACCAATTGTCCTAGTCCCAAACTAAGTAAAGCCTGTACTACATAGGTGCTAGACAACAACGGAGAAAAATGATATCTTAACCTTTGCCAAACTGATTCATTTCCCAAAACGCTTTTTTTTTTCAAAAACTAAAAATATCTCATGATTTATTTCAGGGCAATCTCGTAGAGCCCTATAGGTTGAGTTAGGGTTTGTTTTATACAAATCCTGAAATATTTACAGTTTCGGAAAAAAAACATTTAAGGAAATGAAACATTTGGGAGATGAATCAGTTTGGCAAAAGTTTTTTGGCAAACATTAGTAAACCGTGAAAAATACTTTTAAAGGATAAATACATACTTACAATACCCAAATATTACACACCCAAGACCCGAGAACAAACATTCATATTAATTTGGTATTTATCAATACAATCTGCCCCGACCGGGGATCGAGCCCGGGACCTCAAGCTTCATAATAGTCAGGGTCTCTAAACCACTTGGCTCATCAGGTCGTCAATATAGAAATATCGGGAACTCATCTAAACCTATAGCAAGGTACGTTCAAATACCGTAATCAATTGTCGAATGTAATTAACCGAATCATTTAAAACTGTTATACAAACCTCCCTTGCAAGGCAGCCTGTGCACGCTGTGCTGCGAGCGATACCCGTTTATGATCTCGTAGTCGCCGTTCTTACGCTGTAGCGGAAACTCGAACTGCAGGGAGCTGTTGCAGGAGCCCATCACCTGGGAAACGGGTTAAGCGCGCGGTTGTTTTATGCGATAAACGTTACGTTAAACGCGATGCGTGAGACGCACGTCATTTTACATCTGACTAGCTTATGCACCGCGGCTTTGCCCCCCTGAAATATTTCAGAATGGGCTGGTTCCCTATCCCTTCTTAGTGCACCTCTAGGATGCTCAAGATATGTCTGTCAATAATTTCAAGTCTCTAGCACCAGTAGTTTAGGCTGTGCGTTGTCTGTCAGTCAGTCACGATACTGTTTTATTGGTATAACTAGCTATGTCCCGCGGCTTTGCCCCCTGAAATATTTCAAAATGGGCTAGTTCCCTATCCCGCGGGAATTTCGAAAAATCCCTTCTAGTGCACCTCTAGGATAGTCAAGGTTATGTTTGCCAAATTTTAAGTCTCTGGGTTCAGTGGTTTAGGCTATGCGTTGCCTGTCAGTCAGTCAGTCAGTCACGGTACTGTTTTATAAGTAAAAGAAGATAGATAATCTAATTAGGTACCAAACATTGTTTTACGCGGTGAACGCAGCATTGAACAAACAAGGGGAAAGTTGATCGCATACGTCAGACGCTGCGATTTCCGCACAACACAACCTCGCGTTTTTATATGGGCTGCGACCTACGAATTTTGAAAGGCGGCTAGGACGAGTGGGTGAAGGTTTATGGCGAGCCTCATTGAACAAGCTCGTAATGCCTACATGTCAATGAGGAGACTTCTCTATAATCGCTCATTAAGGCTTGTCCTGTACATGTAGCACGGTGCGCCATTTTGTCGCTTGTCGCGCAGTGCGTCCCTTTCATAGTGATGGAATGAGTGAAGGACGCACTGAGCGACTAGCGACAAAATGGCGGGCGTGCTAGCCCCCTTGCACTTAAGTCCTGTCAGTATGGAAGAAAATTGGGCAGCGGTAGGCTCTTCGGCGGGATATTTCAGAAATTAGCATAAAATCCAACCCTTGATTCGAAGCATACGTAAACCTAATTTACACGTACGTTTTCGGAACGAGGGTGAAAGTGGAACGACCAGACGTAGAATAGAACTAGAACTCTTACCTTCAGTATGCCAGCAACTCTCTGCATCCTCTTCTTGTCACTCAAATGCGTGTGCTTCTTCAAGTATTCTGTCAGCGAAGGTTCAACGACCTTCACAGCGTGATGGTAGAAATATTCGACCATTTTAAAGAAGCTTGGATCGGGGTCAGTTGCTATTGCTATCAAGTTGCAAGGGATCTCGTAACGCCTTACGCTTATTCTCAAACACTCTAACGAACGTTCGCGAGCGATCTTGGTCAAATAAGTTGCCATTTTAAAAGTTTAAACTAAATCTAAATTACGTAAAATTATTTTAAAATAAATTAATTAAATTATTATTAGGTACAACACAACAAAAATAATCGTCTCGTTTAGATTGACGTGCCGTTATGAAACGTGTTGGCTGATGTTTGGGAACTAGTCAGCAATGGGGAGAAGCCATAGTTTTAGAAAATGTGGGAAAAAAGGTTGGATCAAACAAAACTTTTTAATATCATCTGTGTGAACGACGCATGTTTTTTGGGCCCATTTTGGGTCCAACCTATTAGTTATTCTGTAGTCCAACCGTCATCACTATCATCATCAGCAACAACCTTTTTTCGTCCCACTGCTGGCCACCGGCCTCCTCTCAAAATGAGCGGGCTTAGGCTATAGTTCTCACACGGGCCCCGTTCGGATCAGGAACTTCACATACACCATAGAATTGCTTCGGAGGAGTTTGCAGGTTTCCTCACCATGTTTACCTTCACCCAAAAGTTCGTGTTAAATTACAAATGCAATTTCCGAAAAACACAGGTACGAGCCGGGGGTCGAACCCACGACCCTCTGCTTGAAAGGCCATAGGACAAACCACTAGGCTATCAGGCTTATTTTTTCTCACAGTAGTTCCATATTATTAACAGCCTTAACACACTGGCGATTTGCTAGCGAGTTTTGTATTGAGGCGATCACGCAACGTGTTCGCCGCGAGCCGCTCGCAAATGACTAGTGTGATTACTCTCAAAGTTATCCCTTTCCTAGGCATAAGGCATAGTACAATTAGCAACCACATGAGTGTAGTTACAACTTCAACCCTAACACCAAATTTAAAATTCAAATTAAATTGAATTTACTATAAAATAGTTTCCCGTCTTAAAATTATTGCGAAATAATATTTCAATATTTCAAAAACGGGTGCACCGATTTTAATGAAACTTAATTTAATAAAACCGCATCGAAATCGCTCCATCCGTTTCGGAGCTATGATGTCACAGACAGATACACAGACACACAGATACACCGATACACGAGTCAAACTTACAACACCCCTCTTTTTCGTCGGGGGTTAATAAAAAACCGTTTCATGGAATAATTTATTTAAATAAAACCCAATCACTTATCTAGCCTACAAATAGGGTTGTTAAAGACCATTTGAAGGTCGACCCTGGGTCCGACCAGGTCCCTGATATTGTTGAGGCCGTATTTGATCATGGTGGGGCGCTCCAGCGACAGCCCCCAGGCGATGACGTTGACGTCTTCAGGTAGCCCCATGGGCAGCAGCATCTCGGGCCGGAACACCCCGGAGTTACCGATCTCAATCCATTTGCCGAGGCCTAGAATGAATTAATGTAGTTAAAGATTTTACCTTGGAAGTAGGGATGTTGTGGATTTAATATCAACATCCGCATTCGCAACAAAACAATGTCCACAAAAGTTCGAGTATATAACAACAAATACTGAAAAGAATAAAATAAACATTTAAGTGGGCTCCCAAACAACAGACATGATTTATTTGCCGTTTCTATAGATAATGGTACGGAACCCTTCGTGCGCGAGACCGACTCGCACTTGGCCGGTTTTTTTAACCTAAGGCTTCTATCTACTCGACATTTTTTGTCAACCCTGACTCAAAAAAAAAACTCTATGCACGCCACTTAACACTCTGAATAGGGATCTGGTGTTTGCGGGTGGTAGGACCTTGTACGAGGTCCGTCCGGATCGCTCCACCATCTTACTCGCTAATCCTGCCGCTAAGCAGCAGTGCTTGCACTGTTGTGTTCTGGAGAGTAATACAGCCGGTGTAATTATGGACACAATAGGCATTAAATCTTAGCTCTCTCGGCTGGCAACGCATCTGCAAACCCTCCGGGGTCAATGGGCAATGGTGATCACTTACCATCAGGGCCGTGTTTTATAAAGCTTAAGCTACAATTTACAAGCGGAAGTCTCATTCTACCACCTTTTATTAGAAAGAGACTTCCGCTTGTAAATTGTAACTTGTAGCTTTATAAAACACGGCGCAGGTGGCCCACATGCTCGTTTGTCTTCCACGTCGTATAAAAAAAACACAAATGTTTCCCTACCTTCGTGGAACGCGAAGATCTCCATACTGGGTTCAGTATACGGGTTGTAGGCCGGTTTGAACTGCAGCCGGTGGAACCCTAGCCGCCGGAAGAACGCGTCCAGCGTCCCGATGAGGTCGGCCAGGCCGAGCCCGCGGCCCGCGACCACGCCCTCTACCTGGTGGAACTCCGCGAGGTGCGTCGCGTCTAGGGTCTCGTTGCGGAACACCTGGAAATGTTCATCATCAGCATGTTCATTGATGTTCATTAGACGACCGAACAGCCTAATGGTTAGAGACCCTGACTATGAAGCTTGAGGTCTCGGGTCTTGGATGTTTAATATGTATATAAGTATGTATTTATCTATATAAGTATGTTTATCCGTTGTCTAGTACCCATAGTACAGGCTTTGCCTAGTTTGGGACTAGGTCAATTGGTGTCAATTTGTCCCATGATATTTATTTTATTTATGTCAGCCTCAAGACGTCCACTGCTGGCCGGCGGCCTCCCCCGCGGCTCTCCACTCAGCCCGGTCTTGTGCTTTCCGCAACCACCGCAGTCCCGCGATCCTTACTAGGTCGTCGCTCCATCTTGTTGTCTGGAAATGTTACTTCTTTATAAAACATTTTAAATCGGCCCAGTACTTTTTGAGCCTATTCATTACAAACATACAAACATACAAAAATAGGTACAAATCTTTCCTCTTTATAATATTAGTGTAGATAGCTGTTGCCAGCGACTTCGTCCGCGTAAATTTCGGTTATCGCTATCCCGCGGGAACTATAAAAAGTAGCCTAAGTTATTCCTGAATATTCAAACTATCTCCTTACCAAATTTCATCTAGATTGGTGTAGCGGTTTTCCCGTGAAGAGGTAACAAACAGACAGACAGAGAGACAGAGTTACTTTCGCATTTATAATATTAGTAAGGATAAGGATTAGTAAGGATGGTACAGGCAAAGGAAAGTAAGTCCATACAGCCATGTCTGTTTTTTTTTTATCTCATATTTTATTGAGGCTATAGTTCACCAGCACATGTAGCACGGCGCACCATTTTGCCGCTTGTCGCGCAGTGCGTCCCCTTCATAATGATGGAATCAGTGAAGGACGCACTGCGCGACAAGCGACAAAATGGCACGTGTGCTAGCCCCCATGGTGTGACCATGTCAGCCTCATGGGGAGACTCTAGGTATTAATAGTTTACAAAGCACTGCCTCCAGTGCTAGCTTCCCTAGCAATGAAGGAGCTCTCTACAAATTTGTAAATTTGGACAGCATTTTCGAACAAAATGTTGGCCACAACATTAATCTCTCCATTACATAAGTACTTGTTTTTTTTTAATTCTGTAAAAGTCCCGTCACAGTCGGATTCGCCAGTGTGTTCTAATCAATCACGTTAATACCGTCTATTGTCTAACTTTACTTAACTGTTTTTTTTAAAGAATATTTGTATTACACATAATGAAAACGGGATATTCACCGCGATTACCTTGTATAGCCGAGGAAATTAATTCCTGACCCACCATAGAACATTTTCGTAGTAAACGTCGTAATGATTTTCCTTGTCAAGCAATGCGATGTCTCTATGGCGGTTACTGTGAAAAGGTTCCATGGTGGGTCAGGAATTAATTTCCTCGACTGTACGTTTGACGAGCTCACGATATTTCGACGCAGTTACATGCATCGGTCTGCACAACATTAGTATCTACCCTCGTTTCGTCAGTTTGCCCATGATCAGATCATGATGCATGACGGACAGCGGAGAAATAGGAATAGGATCCCGTTTTTTACCCTTACGGTACGGAACCCTAAAAAATAATAATAACAATAATTTAAGAGGCCTTTAAATGTATATGAATTTCACCTTATCAATGCTGAAATACTTCTGTGGCGTGAATTCCTTCTGTTGCGCGAGCTTGTACAGCATACGAGCGCTGACGGCGGTGGTGTGCGTCCGGAGAAGGTTCTTCGCCGCTTCCTCGATCTTCCAGTCGTAGCGGTAACCCTAGAGAACAAGAGAATATATTAGAACTCAACTATTAAAATTCGATGTGACTCTATTGAAGTTTTGATTTAATAACCTAATCAACTTAGAAAAGTTGAAAAACCCCCAACATTGTCACTTCAAAGTTCAATATTTCAAAAACGGGTGAACCGATTTTAATGAAACTTAGCTAAGAACCATCTCGAATAAACTAGCTTTCGATTAAAAAAAATCGCATCGAAATCGGTCAATCCGTTTGCGAGCTATGATGCCACAGACAGATACACAGATACACAGGTCAAACTTATATCACCCCTCTTTTTCGTCGGGGATTAAAAAAACGCGTCCACCCCGGGAATCGAACCTTAGACATTAGCCTAGGGTTAGTACTGACCTGTGACCCATATCCTCCTTCACTATGGACCTTCTTAACCCGCTCAAGATACTCCATAGGGAACTCCGTACTCTTCTCCGGGGACAGTATGAAGAACGTGTCGTGAGCGTCCCTCGCAGGGTGCTGCTGCGGTTGGAACAGAGCGTCAAAGTTCCAGAAAGAGTTTTCTACATAGTTGTTGGTTGGCATCTCAGAGAAGCCCATCTCTAGGAAGATCTCTCGGAACTCTGAACGAACTTTGAGGAGGGGGTGGAGATGGCCGCATTCGGGGGGTTGCCCTGGGAATAGCAATCAGAAGTTGGTTTACCTTCAGCGGCCCAAAGTCCTAATTTAAGGACAAATGCCAATCTTATTTTGAAATATTCATTAACAATGTCAAGTTTCAAATTTTGAATTTTGTCATGGGCCACAGGAGGGTATTAGCAAATCTGTGACAGAAAAAGATGCCAATTAACTAGCATGTTGTATCCACACTAAATTGCAATAACCTAACCAGCTTAGGAAAGTTGAAAAGCCCCCGACATTTAACAAAGTTCAATATTTCAAAAACGGGTGAACTGATTTTAATGAAACTTAGCTAAGAACCATCTCAGTTAAACTGGCTTTTGATTAAAAACCGCATCCAAATCAGTCCATCCGTTTGGGAGCTATGTTGCCACAGACAGATACACAGACACACATGTCAAACTTATAACACCCCTCTATTTGAGTTGGTGGTTAAAAACAAAGAACCTATTTGCTGATGCAAAAAGGTCTGTGTATACATTTAGTGTCATAATGCCTTTGACAGTACATTACAGTACATAAAACGACGACCGGATAGCCTAGTGGTCTCTAACCACTACCCTGACTATGAAGCTTGAGGTCCTGGGTTTGATCCCCGGTTGTATGTATGTATTTATCTATATAAGTATGTTTATCCGTTGTCTAGTACCCATAGTACAGCCTTTGCCTCCTAGTTTGGGACTAGATCGATTGGTGTCAATTGTCCCATGATATTTATTTATTATTTATTTATTTATTTATTTGTGACACTTTTTTAGCGTGATTATAAAAAAATATCTCTTACCCAAAGCATCAAAGTTATAAGGCTTGAACTCCAACTCTTTCCAAGATCCTGTTAGCAACATTTCACTTGTCAAGTCAGTCTCTAACTTCTTGATGCTCGTAGCAAACTGTGGCCCTTTCGAGAGCAGGAAACTTTTGATTGTAATTTCTTGCAGCAACTTCCGTTTTTTATAATCATTCCGGATGTTGTCTGGTAAGTTGTCTATGCCTTTCTTTATTTCGTTTAAGTGGTCTTGTACTGTGTCGGTGATGGCGTCCACTTTGCGCTTGACTAATGGTGCTCCTCCGGATTTATCTATCAATATCCAGCCTGCTGACATTGCTTTGCTAAAGCCGACCTTTGCATTTGGCACTGTCTGAAAATTTATAGCCGAGTTTGTAAAACTGTGGAGCGTCCTACAGACAGACAAAAATCAACAAACTTCAAGTTATTAAATTATGTTATAAGTATAAAAGCTTTAAAATGCTGTCCATATTATGGTGCTTCACATGCTAAAAGACATTACCCTCCTTTGTGTTTCACAGTCGGGTAAAAACAACAGCACATAGAATTTAAAGGTAAAACCTGTAGGCTACTTCGGAATTTAAGTGATTTTTAAAACATGTTAGATAATGTTGAATAGCTAGAAGTTAGAAATGAGTAATTGGAGGCCAAATTGTGATCACATACAGTACAGTACATCTGCATCACAGTACAGTATATCTCAGATGACAGTGTTGTTAAAAATTAAAAAAAAACATCCCAACGAATTTAGAACCTCCTCCTTTTTTTTAAGTCGGTTAAAAATACCTGCATTTCTTAAGCATGCCGTGCCTATGAAAACAATCCGATATTATCAAAAACCACTCGCGAATCCTTATCAATTTCAAAAGTAGGTACGTAACTATTTATCATTTAGTTACCTTCATTAGCTCAGCTTGTGCTATCCCGTTCTCCGGCACACCTCTGTATAGAACAGCTTCGTGACTCCCTTTCTCAGTCACAAGTAGCCCTTCTTCAGTTAGGTCCCATTTCGTACTCTTCGCAGTCTCGGATACTACCATCTCCAAAGCTTCAAGACTTTTCACAGCCCCCACAATTTTTTGGTGGTCCTCACCGAACTCGCTAGCTAACTTTAGAGTATCCACTTGATCACTCTTCTCTAAATAATGCAAAATCCTTTCGTTTAATTCCATTTTGTGTTATAAATAGGAGTTTTAGGTTACGATACACGAAACGAAAGCGAAAACTCGGCCGGCCACGGCGAATCAACAAAAAGCATACAGTAATATAATATACGGGGAATAGAGCGCCCTCTCAGCGGAAAAAAATGTCACCCTCAACCAGCCTCTACAGCAATGCCATCTTTTATCTGTGATAGTTGACAGAACAGATTTCATAACACACACACGCGCGCGGGCGCACACACGCGCGCGGGAGCAGACACGCGTGCACACACACACGAATTATGTGTAAACACTCTTATTAGATTAGACATTATGAAAAATTCAAAATCGTTTATTTCGTAAATTATACATTTAAAGCGTCCAAAATCGCAACAACTAACAATAGCACAAATTACAAGCATCTGATATCGCAATAAATAACTGAAACAACACAGAAAGATTGTAACTAAAGCGCCCGAATTTTCGCCGCAACGTACAATACACACGAACTGACACTGATAAAACGGAGGAGCTGAAAATCGACTCCACGTATTTACTAGTGGACAATTAACGAAATAACAGTTAAACACTGCGCATTTTTTTAAAAACCGAAAGCCGCTGGGCGCTGCATCAGCTGCACGCTGTATGACGTTTACTTGAGTCCGAAAATTGAAGGGATGTAGTAGGTGTACCAAAAACCGTTTTTTTTTCTTCTTTGCATGATGATAAATTTTGCAATTTTTTTAACAGAAGTACAAGCAATAATTTGTGACTGAAAATTACAAGCCTTCGGTTCGGTATTTTTTCATAAAATTTTGCAATATATAATGAAAAAAAAAACTGTATTTTTTTAAACCGACAGCAATTATTGACGCACTAACTACTAAAAATTAGCCTTACACAGGTAAGAGATGGCGCAGCTAAAATCTTCAACTGTCAAATACAGGTAACTTTCCTCCCCCTGGACGTTTACTTGAGTCCGAAAATCGAAGGGATGTAGTAGGTGTACCAAAAACCGTTTTTTTTTTTCTTCTTTACATGATGATAAATTTTGCAATTTTTTTAACAGAAGTACAAGTAATAATTTGTGACTGAAAATTACAAGCCTTCGTGTTACGGTAGGGTACAGCCCTATGCGGCAGGCCCATCCCTAGGTGGTCGGCCATTTTGATATTCTTATTTATTAGAAGGAAAAAGAAAGAATCTCTATTGTAACACATGGTATTCAACTTAACTTAAAATAAAATATAATTAATTATAATTAAAGTTATTTCAATAAACACTTCGGTTCGGTATTTTTTCATAAAATTTTGCAATATATAATGAAAAAAAAATAAACCGTATTTTTTTTAAACCGACAGCAATGATCGGCGCACTAACTACTAAAAATTAGCTTTACACAGGTAAGAGATGGCGCAGCTAAAAACTTCAACTGTCAAATACAGGTAACTTTCCTCCCCCTGATAAAAAGGTACTCTGTGCAAGCAATGTCACTGTCATGTGTCAAAAAAATACGTACAGCTGATTTTTTTTGGCCTGGTTGCAGAGACCTTTAAGCCATAACTTTATTTTGTTTGAGGACACTTTGCAGATTTTAAAGTTTCACTTATAATTTTTGCACAGTATTTTTTATGTATTTGTATATTGGTTTGTATGTTTCAGTGTTCTTTAAAAGTTCATTAAGCGGCGGCGGGCGGGAAGAAAAATCACTGTATTTTTTACACATTTCACTTTCACTAAATTCGCTTGCAAGAAGCAATCTGTCAATTAAAAACTTTTGACAGCTGAATATGATGTGATCCATTGTACCTTCTTCTAATCCACAAGATGTGCAGACCAAAGACTACAGTAGTATGTGCAGACGATTCTGTATTATACCAAGTCTTGCTCGGTGTGATGGTGCTGTATTATGTCCATAACGTAATCGATTCATGGTGGTGATAAAATCACGGCTGGTACTTTTTAGGCTATCATACCATGGCCTTACTGGTAAGTTTACTTGTATGCTGCCATACCATCGTCCTTTTGTCTCTTGATCCTTCTTCCACATTTGATCCCATAACGTTGTTATTGCTAAGTTTACATTATGTAGGTAATCTGTCATAGGTACATACATAGCATTGGATACATCAAGTGCATTTAAACCTTCATAGGCAGCTTTATCTGCCATTTCGTTGCCAGTGATTCCCCTATGCGAAGGCACCCACATAAATGGAATGTTTATGTCTTTAAGATAGTATTTGAATAATAGTTCTTTGATTATGTACAAAATTAAATTTGTTTTAAAATTAATGTTTAAATTACTTAACCCTTGAATCAGACTTAAAGAATCAGTTATAATTAGAAAAAAATTTACAATTATCTACATTGTTAATTTGCAGAAGAGCCTGATAAACTGCATAAGCTTCTGCAGTGAATAGTGAACATACATCCTGCAAAAGAAAGCTCCGAGAAAATTGTATTTGGGGATCATATACAGCACAGCGCACATAACCCTCACCTTTACTACCATCTGTATATAAAGTATAGTATTCGTTTTCGGATAGGAATTGTAACATATCAGAGTTATTTGAGACTGAATCAACTACTTTAATAGGGTGCATTATGCTTTTATATTCGATTGAATAACAAGGCCATGGGTATTGCTTTCTAATTTTAATACAATTATTTTCAGTTTCCAAAAAAAATATTAAACAGCATTGGGGAGTTTCCAACCAGGAGACCCTCACCTGTTGCCAGAGGACCGGACACACTTAATTCTATGAGGTATGATCTTATCAATAATTTGAGAGTTGTTAGAGTATAATAGCTTAATACAATACCTTTCAGCAAGAAGGAGGCGTCTCAATATTAATGGCATAATTTTAGTCTCAACTTCCATGGCCCTTATAGGAGTTGAGCACATTGCACCAGATATTATTCTCAGAGATTTATTCTGCAAAATATCTAACTTTTTTGCATGAGGACTATTCATATATGCCATAGCACTGTAGTCAAAATGACTTCTCACTATAGATTTATATAAAATAGACAAAATTTTGGGATCAGCACCCCATGACACACCAGCAAGGCATCTTATTATGTTTATGGCTTTCAAAGCATTTTTAGAAATATATCGAACATGCTCCTCAAAATTCAGTCTTTGATCTATGATGACACCTAAAAATTTCTTCGAATTAACTCTATTTATAGTTTCTCCAGAGTAAATAATGTTACAAGTTGGGTCATCATTACCAAAAATCATTAAACTCCTTTTATTGGCATTAATTTTTAAGTGTAATCTATCATTATAGTACAGACTCAACTGGTTTAAGGCTCTGTTCATATTGTCAATGGCAACTTGCAAATTTCGACTACTACTGTACAAAACATGGTCATCTGCGAATTGCAAAATATTAACATCCATAGTATTTACATATTTCACAAGTGTACAAATTATACAGTAATGGTGAAAGTGTGGCACCTTGCATTGTGCCTTGGATGATGTTCTAGGCCCATGTAAGATGTTATTGAATTTAACATATATTGTTCTATTATTTAGAAAATTATAGACCCACTGACATAGTTTACCAGGTATTCCAACATCAGACATAATATTTACCAAGATTCCTGGATCAACATTATCAAAAGCGCCCTGAACATCTAAAAATACACAGACAGTATGTAATTTTGAATTATTTGCAATTTTCAGGTCAAAGATCAGAGAGATGAAACTGTCAACACAACTGCGGCCTCGATGGAAGCTATACTGCATATGTGGGATGATATGATTAGCCTCTACAAACCAGTCTAAACGGACTTTGATCATATTTTCAAATAATTTACCTAGGCATGAAGACAAAGAGATAGGACGATAGGAACTAGCTTGTTCTGGATTTTTATCTGGTTTGAGTATTGGGATAACACATTGTGTTTTCCATGACTCAGGTATAAGTTGATTTTGCCATAAGGCATTAAGAATGTCAAGAAATAATTGCTGTGCAGATAAATGAAGCTCTTTAATTATAATATATGGAAAGTTATCTAACCCCGGAGTCGTGTTACGTCGTGATTTTAAACATGCTATGAATTCATTCCATGTAAATGGTTCCAATAAAAACTTTGAATTGTTATTACTATTGAAATAGTTACTTAAGTTATTTGAATCTTTCAAACCGCTATTATCTGACAGCTTATCTAAAAAGGTAGAAATAAATTCATCTTTGTGAGACCTAATATTAGATTTGACACCCATGAACATCTTAACCATGTTCCAAATTTTGCTAATAGGAGTAGTTCTGTTAAATTTATTGCACAAATCATTCCATCCAGCTTTGTTCTGTTCAGAAATGGTTCTCTTTTTTAATGCATCTAGTCTCTTATAATTGATATAGTTATCCATTATAGGATCACTTCTGTACAGTTTTAAAACGTTGTAGGATGCTGTTACACTTTGTTCACATAGCTTATTCCACCAAGGTGCTGGAGGTCTGCTAGCAAAGCGAGCAGACTTTGTAAACTTTGGGATAACTGACTGCATAAGATCGTCTAGACGTCTGCAAAATTCTGTATAAGAAGCAAGTGGGTCTTCAACATTAATAGTTAAATCAGCAAACGCATTTTCAGAAAGTTCATAATATTTACGCCAATCAGTTCTTTTGTAGAGAAATTTGTCAATGGGTGGGTTAATTTGGTATTTTTCAACACATAAGGATATTTCGGTTATAGTGGGATAATGGTAACTCCCCATAGAGTCGTCATGTACAGACCACTCGCATAATGGTGCTAAGCATGCACTTGCAAAGCTGACGTCAATGGCTGAAGGATTGGTTCTAGGGCGGTTAACTGTCGTGAAACTACCATCATTTAAGATACATAAGTGACACTCATCAATAACATCATATAAATCTTGACCACGACCTTTTGTAGATAAGCTGCCAAATGCAATATGGTGAGCATTAAAGTCACCACTAATGAAAATAGGTTTAGGGAGGTTTTGAATTATATTGCGCAGTCTATTCATTCTTATGTGCCCGTTGCAAGGAGGACAGTAGACGCAAAGTACAGTTATACTACCATGCTCAGTAGATATTGACACAGCAATAGTCTGAATATCCTCATAATAGGATGTGTTTATGGTATTATATTTCAACTCAGGTTTATAATTAATATTGCTACACCATTGTGAGCATTCTTGGATATTCTCGAATGGAGATTATAACCAGGAATTCTAAAATTGTGATGTTCTTTAAACCAGGTTTCATTAAGTAAGCAAATATCAATATTTTGCTCTAGCATAAATTTAATTAATAGGGATTTTTTGCTATTCGCACTTTGAATATTAAGCTGCGCAATTCGTAACTGAGACTCTCCAGAGGAACTTAGATTCATTATGGCGATAGATGTTTAATTAACATATCTTTGATGGCTGCTCTAGTGATCGGAGTAGGATCACTCTTATTACCTAAATCTACCAGGGTTTGTACTAGGGCCATTAGTACATCATTATTGCCTATTACTTGGGCTTTGATGTCCATGGGCTGGACATTAGAGTTGGTGGCCTGTGAGGCAGGCTTGTTATTTACATTTTTATTTACATTATTTACAGGTGTATTTGTAGTATTTACATTTTGGGTAGTATTTACATTTTTGGGTTTTGGCGATGGCAATGGAGGGTATTCAATCCTTGTTTGTGTGACACTTGAGTATGTAATTTTACTTTTCTTCTCTAAAATCTTTTTTACTTTAATAGGACATAATCTTGATATAGCTAGGTGTGGGCCACTGCAGTTGGCGCAGCAAAGCTCATTGGGTTTATCGCATTCTTTATATATGTGTTCACCTGAACAGATTTAACGCCTTTGTTTGCCATTGCATATTCTTGCAGAGTGGTTAAATTTCATACATCTAAAGCATTGTTGTAATGGTGGGATATATTCAAATACCCTGTATGAGAATAAATCGTATTGGACATCGTCCGGTAATACATTCGATAAGAAAGTTATGCTAACTGTTTGTAGCGCAACTTTATTCTGTCCTACTTTTTTTGTGAATCGCCGTACCGAAATTATTTCATAAATGGAGCTCAGCTTTGTGTACAAGTCTTTATTCGAAATATTTGCTGGTACAAATCTTATGATGCCAGTTTTTTCAATTTGAGTAGCCGGTATGTATACCTTCATGTTATGTTTCTCGAAAAATGCCGTGTTGTTTAAAAAGTTGTTTGCTGTATTGTATTGTTTAAAAATAACTACAATTTTGTTCGCATTTAAACGCTGGATAGCCATCACACCTTTTACATCAGTCGTAAGAATATGGTTTAGGAATATGGGACTTTTATTTCCCAATCTGTCTTTAGGGTTCACATGTTCTACAAAACTTTAAATTCACTTTTTGTCGAGTTTTCAGGATATTGTCTTTTATAGTTTGGTTTAAAATATGGTACATAAAGATCGTCATTTTGCTCACCGCCGCCGCTATCGCCACTGCCACCACTGCCACCACTGTCCTTACCGGAGACCCGGAAGCGCTTGTTTGAGTTGGGCGGGTCTAGCCCGCCCTCCTCATTTCCTTCCATTTTGTAGGCCACTACCAGTATTAATGGATATTTCTACTGCACTTTTATTAATAAAAATGATAGAAAATAATATTTGGAAAACTTTTTTCGTCCGCCTTATTTCAAGTTCCCGCCGAAAAATAATCACGGACAGCTGACAGCTGTCAAATGGAATAGGGATGTCCTGAGCATAATTTTTTTACGGTTTTTAACAAGAGTGGCGTTTTTTTACCCCCGACGCAAAAATGAGGGGTGTTATACGTTTGACCGCTGTGTGTCTGTTTTTGACACCGTAGCTCTTAAACGGTTAAATTGATTTGAATGAGGTTTTTTTTTATTTGAAAGCAAGTTTTCTAGCGACGGTTCTTACACATGTTTTATCAAAATCGGTTCAACCGTTTTCGAGATATTACATTTTGAAATAAAATGACGGGGGTTTTATCAAGTTCAAACCAAAAACGTGAGATCCCGTTGATGTCTTACCATAAGTTCGAAAATCGGGAGCAAGTTTATATCTTTGGGAAGTTTTAAAAGTGACAAAAAAATAAAACCGACAGCCCCCATACCATAAGAATAAATAATAACATAGTAGAACGGAATCTCTTTTGACCGAGTCCAAAACGCCGCCATTTATATACCTACTGCCCCCTTCACGTCGTTATACCCCTCTGTCGTCCAGGCGTGTTGATAGGGTTGCTTACTGTTAAATATTACTTACGTCTAAAGATAATATCGCTAAAATATGAATTTTTCTTTACTTTTATATCATTTTTTATTATTATTTTATTCTAGTTTTACAAAATATGAGGTTTATAAATCATTACGTACCAGCATAATATTATAGATACTTCTAATTAAGAAGTTATTATAAGTGCCATACCAAATGAATTTAAGTAAGTATTACCGTATTACTTACGTACAAATAAAAAATAAAATACGCACACAGGCCTCTTGTAAAACTATTAAGTAAGTAAGGTCATCCAGTACCGCTCATCATCTTTGGGCAAACTAATAAAACTTAAGTGTGGCATAATTTTTGCATTGTTTGTTTTTTTTTTATACAACGAGGTAGTCAAGCGAGCAAGTGGGTCACCTGATGGTAAGTGATCACCACTGCCCATAGACACCCGCAACTCCGGAGGGTTTGCGTATGCGTTGCCAACCTAGAGGGCTAAGATGAAATGCCTCTTGTGCCCGTAATTACACCGGCTGTCTTACTCTCCACAACGGAACACAACAGTGCAAGCACTGCTGCTTAGCGGCAAGATTAATGAGTAAGATGATTGTACACCCAAATACACCACAATAACTTGATACCATTGTTATTTGTTTCCAAGATCGGCGTTTCCAAGATGTAGTACAAGATGATGTACGGAACGCACAAACAACCAAACGCGCGTGCGGCGACGCCGGCCGTGACAGCCTGACTGAGTGGTCTGTTTAACGAATACTCTAATATCGTGACCTTGAGCCCGTTCGGAGCGGGAGTTTCCGTTCCACTATGTTATTATTTATTCTTATGCCCATACTACAAAATTAGTATCGTATCGTCCCGCTCACTCTCGTGTTAAATAATATTAGCTCGAGAGGGACGGCACGACACGAAGTTCGAATTTTACACTTCGTAGTCGGGGGGCTGGTTTTTTTATGTCGGGGGTTATAAAAATTAAAATTTAATTTTTTGTCACTTTATTTTAAGCAAGAGCAAGTATGAAACAGCTGGAAAACACCAATTATATTACATGTTTATAATAATGTTATTAGAAAACACTTAATAAAATTTCAATTTATGAATATTTTGAGTTTGTTGCTCTTACGCGGTATTTTTAAAGTAAACAGATTTACTTAAGGACTTACTATTTAATTAGAAAATAAAATAATACTGACAAGAAGTTCGATTTATTATTCATCATCGACACGTTAATAAAAGGAACCAATCACAAAATTTTTACTTGTTAATAGACTAGGCATCAAAATTAAAAAAAATCCACAATTTACAATAACAAGCGATTAATCTGTTACATTATAAATAAGAATAAAATTAAGACACTTATTACATGTTTTTGATCGTAACAATCTTGCCGATTTAATATTTCACTGAGCACTGACACCAGTGGCCTAAAAATCTTCCTTATTTTTCAACATAGCCATCCCTGTATGTCCCCCAAGCTTCTAATTTGACTGTTGCGCTGCCTATTTAGAACAAAGAATGTCGTTTAATTATTTATGTTATAATATTAATATTAATATTTAATATTGTTGATGACTGCAACAGAGATTTTGAATATTTTTTTTATTTTATTTTGAAAAAACAATTTAGCTAGCTCAAGAGCTATTAAATAAACCTGATTGATGGAATGACAAAAAAGAGTTGAAATGAAGCTAACAATTTCAGACTTACTCTTTTGATGTTACTTTACGAAATTCAAATTTGTTCCGAAAGAATTGTACTATATTAACTGAATTAAATAATTTCTTAGTTTTGGACGGCTGTCTCAAAAGTTGAACAAGCGGACTGACGGGCTTCATGATTTGAACTAAGTACCTAACACAAGTGTGTCATAGAGCGTCATCGTGCTGTTAAAGTATTAGGTACACACTTACTTTGTTTACTATTGTAATTTTATCAGCGTATCTCGTCAACAAAGTCGTTTGGTTTACTGATAAGAAAAATGCATCAGTTAAATGGAAAAATTTAAACCGTTTATTTTAATAAACATATAAATGACTGCAACTGCGACGACAATCTGTACAAAACACAATACTACTTCTGTATAAATACTGGCAAAACAATAGCAATATGTGGACTATTATTGGCTTAGACATAACGAGAACGGGATATTGACCGCGATTTTCTTATAGGTTTGATGAGCTCCCGATATTTCGACGCAGTGACTTGCATCATGATCATGGGCGGGATATCTAATGCAATTAACCGCGAATCATTTAAAACTGTTATTATTGGCTTTACTTATTATTATAACAAACAGTGGTAGCCCAGTGGTCTTGGGATGAGACTCTTGGGTTCGAGCCCAGGCTCGCATTTATGTATGGGGTTTCTACACACTTGCGAAGCAATTCAATGGTGTGTTCCCAATTTCCTCTGGGCCCTCGTGGGAACTGTGTGAAGCTCTCTCACTGTGAAAGAAGGCCTGTGTGTGCAGCAGTAGCAGTAGTGTGGGACATAAATAGGCTGATGATGATGACTATTACTTATGCTGTTTTGCTTGATGTTCTAATTTTCAGAGTAGCCCTTACAATGTGTACGAAACAAAATTCAAATCCCAGCTAAATAACACTGCAATTTGTAGTGACACTGGTGGTCAATGGCATTTGAAGAGTCTGTCGTTAAAAAAAGGACTGGTACGCTTTACATTGTTACATTGCATAGTTGACAATGCGCGAATAATACTCTCAATACTTTGGTTATCAAATCATCTATTGCCTTCGGTAATCAAGCAAACACCTAGTTTGGTACTTACTGACTTTATAATTCTGGAAGTGTAGTAGTAGTCGTAGTAGTAGTAAAATTAAATAGAATTATATAAAAGTGTGTTTAGATACTTATGTTTAGCAAAATTAAATGGGTGAAAAATACATGACATCCAAGGTTGGCGCATTTTATAATTTGTTTATAAGCACCAAACATTATGCACCCGTATCTATTTTCTTATACCATTACATGATAACTAGAACTCATCGCCATAATTAATACTTGAGTGTGAAAGTACAAGCAATGATGAGTATTTAGTTACTGAGTACATAATGAAGATCACGCACGACACTACAATGTTGTGTTAAGTAAAACTCTTTATACGTACAAGTTCGAAATGTAATCCTTTAAAGTGTGCCAGATAAGATAGTGAAATGAAAACTGTTGATATTACTTTCTTAGCTAAATACTTATGCATTTAAGCCTTATTCACGCAAGCACCACACAACTATGTACAGTCGAAGAAATGGTCTCGTGCCTGTAGCTTTTCACAAATTATTTTAACAACTGTTTATTTTATTTACTGAATCAGGCGTTATTTTGCTGAGATTCATATTTATGAATTACAAACCAATAATTTGCTCACCCACGACCACACGTGTAAGAAAACTACGTCTATGCGAAGAAATATGTATGTTTTGATGCAACACTTCCACCTCCACACTCCAACCCTAAGTAGTTTGTGGAAGAAGCGATACTTAATAGAGATTTTTTATCGGATATGCTAACATGGGGAAAAAAGAAATAAGTAAGTAAACACTTTATTGTACAAACTTAAAAAAAAAAAACACTGGAAACGAATTTTCGGGCGAGACAATATAATTAAAATAAAAATTACTCTAGACTTCTTGTTTTCAAAAATAAGTGCAAACGTATTTCAAATTTGACTTCTATTGCTTACTTACGCTAAAATTTATACTTATGTAGTAAGTAAAAATAGTAAGTATGTTAGATATTATTAAAATTTGTTATACGTGTAGTTAAGTTTTGTTAGAAAAATACTGATTGTTTGATAGATGCTGTTTCAAAACGTGTGACATCTGTCAGCGGTGACAGAAAAAAAAAAGAAAAAGACGAGGAGATTGACTTAGGTTTTTTGGCGCGTAACGCTACCTATTGAAAAAGTGGAAATAAAACCAATTATTAGACCTGAAGATTCTTTTATTGTAGTGAAGCTTTTATCAGAAGTGGTAACCAAAAACTCTCGTGTGAAAATGGGACGAAAACGGTCAAAATATAGGCGTAGAGAACGAAGTCCGTCTACAACATCTGCCGATGAAACTTCTTCAGATGATTGCAAAAGTAAGAAGAAACGCACGTCTCAGAGGTCGAAATCGAAGTCTGCGAGTCATCACAAGACATCCGGTCGTCGGTACACGTCACATAATTCAAGCCATAGACGGCAAAAGAATGTGACCGTAACACCGGAGTTGGATGAGGACGGCTTAAGAAAATGCGTGCGGCGAGAATATTGACACAACAAGCGATACCTGTGATAATCGGCGGGAACACCGCTACTGGCAGACCCAACGGGACGTCTGCAAGTGGTATGGGGACAGTCAGTGGTGTGGATACGGCGGCTTCGAGCGGTACGGCGGGTGTGAGCAGCACAGCGACTGCGAGCGGGATGGCGGCACCGAGCGGTATGACGGTTACAAGCAGCATGGAGACTGTGAATGGTATGGCGGCTGTGGGCGGCATGGCAGCACCTAGCGGCACTGCCGGCGGGATGGGAGCAGCAAGCAATATTCCGATGATGCAGGTACAAGACGGGGCTGGGACAGCAGGTACTGTGAATAGTTCTAGTGCCTTATTCAACCTTAATGATGTTTCACAAATTATACAGTCTATTGTAAAGCCGAACACCCAGTCAATATTTCATAACAATTTAAACATGATACCAGAGTTTGATCCCTCACAAAAGAATCATAATATTGATTCATGGCTAGCTAAAGTCAATGAGTGTGCTGTAATTTACAAATGGGAGGAAGCGCACATAATTCATTATGCACTGCCTAAACTAGTAGGAAATGCTAAGAAATGGTATCAGGGGCAGACTTCTGTACTACATAGTTGGACACAGTGGCAGGAACTTTTGCGGAAAGCATTTCCGTCTGAATCAAATTATGGCCTTCTTTTGTTAGAGATGCTTGATAGAACTTTAAAATATGGTGAAATTGTAGATGAATACTATTATGACAAAACAATGCTGTTAAATGCATGCGAAATCTTTGGTAAAAAGGCAGCTGATTGTATTATACTTGGGATAGAGGATCGCACTATACGGGCAGGTGCATCATCTGCTCGCTTTACAGAGCCCGAAGACTTGTTAAAATATCTCAAGGATGTATGTAAAGAACACAAAGACATGAATAGAGCTTCTTACTTGTCTAGGAATAGGCAAACAAATCTAACTCATATAATTTGTAACAAGTGCTCTGAACCTGGTCACAAAGCAGTTCAATGTGGTAAAAACAATTCTCAAAATAGTCAAAACACATCAACAGTAATTTGTTTTAACTGTAGTGAGAGAGGTCACAGGTTGCAACATTGTCCTAAGCCTATTATAAAATGTGAGGAATGTAAAAGATTTGGACATAGCAGTAACAATTGTCAATTTAAGAAAATGTTGAAACATAATGAAAAAAGGGTTCTATTGATTGATAGCACTTCATCAAATAGTGCCAAGTACCACAAGCAAGCTTGCATCAATAATGTGCACATATTGGAATGTTTTGTTGACCTGGGGAGTGATTGCACCCTTATTTCACAGGATATGGTTCATAAACTGGGCTTAACTGTAGAACACAACGAGTTGCCAGTAGTGCGGGGAATTGCTGGGATTAATATCCCGTTATTAGGTAAAACTGCATTTCAAATAGAAATTGATTCGGTAAAGGCTGAAATCAGTGCATATGTCATTGACAGTAAATATCTGCATAGACCTTTACTACTAGGTCAGAACTTCACAGAGCTACCTGAAATAGTTATAACAAAAACAGAGAGTTCACTTAACATATATTCCAGTAGATTTGACAATAATTTGCCTCAAATCGACCCAGAACCTCTTGATAATGAAAAATGTTTGTTGTATGTTACAGCTGACTCTGAAATTGATCAGGTAGGCTTGTTGAATTGTTACAGTAATGACATTAAAAATGCAGACATTTACATCAGAGGAAATTATAGAAATATTAATGGTATGGAATATTGCATTCAGGAAGGAGTTTATAAATTGACTGATGGTCTATGTGATATTGTTATCCTTAATGTCAACAATTCGAGGTCCCCATTGTACTTTACAGAAAATTCAGTTATGGCCCGGGCACATACAGTTAGCCTTGATGAAACAACAACACCCATTCAAAATGTGCGGTTAATAGATGCTAGAGCTACTTTAGAGCCATTGAATCACGATCAAATATTTGTTAATCCTGATTTGGACTGTACTCAAAAGGAAACAGTTTTTGATTTAATTGACAAATACCGTGACTGCTTTGCACAAAACCTATCGGAATTAGGATGTACTCAGTTAACTGAACTGGACATAAAGCTCACAGATGATATACCAATTGTCTACAGACCATATCGACTAAGTTATTCTGAGAAAGAGGTAGTTCGTGATATGGTTAAAGAACTCTTAGATAATGAGATAATTGAGGAATCTGAATCTGCCTATGCAAGCCCTGTTATTTTAGTATCGAAGAAAACTGGAGGTTACCGCCTATGCGTTGATTATAGGGCTCTAAATAGAAAAACAATAAGGGATTTGTTTCCATTACCGCGCATAGATGATCAGATTGATCTGCTGAGTGGAAATAGGTACTTTATTAGTCTGGACATGGCAAGTGGTTACTACCAAATTCCTGTTAAGGAAGAGTGTAAGCATTTAACTGCTTTTATCACCCCTGATGGTTTGTATCAGTTTCGTAGAGCGCCCTTTGGCTTAGCAAACTGCCCTGCAGTATTCCAACGGACGGTGAATAAAATGCTTGGTAAATCAAAAGAAAAATGTGCAGTGGCATACATGGATGATTTGTTGATTGCTGGTAAGAGTTTCAATGAATGTATGCAAAGACTGGAACAAACATTTGATTTACTGAGAAAAGCGGGGCTGACGTTGAATATTAAGAAATGTAGATTCTTCGAAACTGTTATAAATTATCTTGGCTTTGAAATCTCCGAGGAGGGAGTTCGCCCAGGAAAATCTAAAATTGAGGCCGTGGAATCGTTTCCAGAACCTAGGAATGTGCATGAGGTTCGACAGTTTGTAGGACTGGCCAGCTATTTCCGAAAATTCATAGAAAACTTTTCGCTTATAGCTCGACCACTAACCGACTTGACCAGAAAAGACGTTCCTTGGATCTGGGATGAACACCAAAAAGAGGCATTCTGTGTTCTAAAACAAAAATTAACTCAACGTCCGATTTTAAGTATTTATAACCCGGAATATATAATAGAATTACACTGTGACGCCTCCAAGTTCGGGTTAGGTGGGATTTTATTTCAAAAAGAAACACCAACATCAAGTCTAAAGCCTATAGCCTATTTTAGCCGCAAAACCACCATAGATGAGGAGAAATTACATGCTTATGAATTAGAGACATTGGCAGTTATTGCATCGCTACATCGCTTTAGGGTGTATTTATTAGGCAAACACTTCACAATCATTACAGACTGCAGCGCTCTTCGTTCAACATTTACTAAGAGGGACATAATACCCAGAGTAGCACGTTGGTGGATAGCGCTGCAAGAGTATGATTGTGCTATCGAATATAAGCCAGGTTGCACCATGCAACACGTCGATGCGCTAAGCAGAAATTCAGCTTTAACTGCTGATGATAGTGATGTTAATAATCATCTTAACAGAGTACTACATATTTCGCAAGAAGATTGGCTAATAAGTTTGCAAATGACTGATCCTAAAATTAAGCACATTCGTTCGGCGCTTGAAGATCCGGAGTACAAAGAATTAGTTGATATAAAGCAAAACTTTGTTGTCAAAAATAACAGAGTGTATCGAAAAGTAGGAGATGACCTTAAATGGGTAGTTCCCAAGGGTGCAAGATGGCAAATTTGTCAACGTAATCACGACGAAATAGGACATTTTTCGACGGAAAAAACTCTAGAGAAAATAAAAAGGGATTTTTGGTTCCCGAGAATGAAGAAATTTGTCACTAAGTATGTGAAGTCGTGCTTACATTGTGCCTTTGGAAAAGAACCCTCTGGTCCTAAAGAAGGTCACTTACACAGTATACCTAAAACTGATATTCCTTTTCACACCATCCATGTGGATCACCTTGGTCCCTTTGTGAAAAGTGGTTGCGGCAATCAGTACATCCTTTTGATTGTCGATGGCTATTCAAAATTTTGCATTATAAAATCAGTGCGGAACACGAAATCAGGACCTACTATTAAAGCGTTAAAGGACGTATTCTTTACCTTTGGTCACCCAAGTCGAATAATATCAGACAGAGGTACTAGTTTCACCTCGGCTGAATTTGATCGGTTTTGTACAGAATTTGAGGTGGTGCATGTACTCAATGCAGTTTCCTCACCTCGCTCTAACGGTCAAGTGGAGCGTTACAACCGCACCGTTTTAGATAGTCTCAGAACGTACACTGACCGTTTGGGTGAGAACAAATGGGATCTGAATTTAGGAAAGATACAATGGGGGCTCAATAATACTCTTAACAAGGGCATTGGAAAAACACCTGCTGAAGTATTATTTTGTAAACGGCCACTAAATAGAGGTGAAGGCGTCTTAGGCGAGGCTATAGTAGAAACACGACGACATGATAAAGACGTGAATGAGATTAGGCAGGAAATTAACGAGCATATTGTTAAAGATCAAGCAGACCAACGGCTTAGATTTGACCGGTCGAGAAAAGCTGCTAAAGCATACAATGTAGGGGACTTAGTAAAGATTTTGAAAAGCACCCCTTCTAATGACGGTAAAAGTCGCAAGCTGCTACCGAAGTATTCAGGCCCTTTCAAAATCTCCAAATTATTAGGTAACGATCGGTATGAAGTCAGTAATATAGAGGGTATGAATATAACGAGGGGAAAGTATAAAAACGTTTGGGCAGCTGATCGCATACAACCTTGGATTACAGTTGCTGACCGCGAAAGTAATTCTGATACTGATTATGATTTAGCCATCCCATAAGTAAAATGTAATTTTATTTTATTTTTTTTAGTTTACGACAGTTACTGTTTTATTTAATGGGAAAAAGGAGTGAAAGATCTCAATTATTATATATAAAAAAAAAAAAAAAAATGGTGAAGTGCAATGAATATTATAAGGCGAGGGTGACCTAGTTGAGTTACAGTTGTCTCAGTTGGTGAAGTCCTCGATACAATTAAAAATGAGTAAATATAGGAAAATTTAAAATGCCATACTTAGAACTGTTTTGCTTAGGGTGTAAGTAAGTTTGAGGACAAACTTATAGGGTCAGGTCGGCCGAACGTTGTTGTATACTTACAAAAAAAAAAAAAAAAAAAAGAATGCTGTGTTTTGTTAAATTGTTCATTGGAAGTCAAGGGTGACCCGGATTGATGGGTGAAGTCCTTGATGCAATGATATTTAAATTGAAGTGGAAGGCGAGGGTGGCCCAGATTAACGGGTGAAGTCCTCGATGCAGTCTCACGAGGTTAGATTAGGATAAAATGATCGGAAGGCGAGGGTGGCCCAGATTAACGGGTGAAGTCCTCGATGCAGTCTCACGAGGTTAGATTAGGATAAAATGATCGGAAGGCGAGGGTGGCCCAGATTAACGGGTGAAGTCCTCGATGCAGTCTCATGAGGTTAGATTAGGATAGAATGATCGGAAGGCGAGGGTGGCCCCGATTAACGGGTGAAGTCCTCGATGCAGTCTCATGAGGTTCAATTAGGATAGAATGATCGCAAGGCGAGGGTGGCCCAGATTAACGGGTGAAGTCCTCGATGCAATGTGAATAGGTGGTTGATGATATTGTTTGGAGACGAGGGTGGCCTAGATTGATAGGTAAAGTTCTCGATGCAATGCAATCAGATTGATACCCTGAACATTATGAGATTTGGAAAGTTTCATGCGGCCATATTATAGTGAGGTGTGAAATGTCAAATACGATAGAGATTTTAGAATTAGTTTGAGGACAAACTTGTGTTGTCAGGAAGGCCGAATGTTAGATATTATTAAAATTTGTTATACGTGTAGTTAAGTTTTGTTAGAAAAATACTGATTGTTTGATAGATGCTGTTTCAAAACGTGTGACATCTGTCAGCGGTGACAGAAAAAAAAAAGAAAAAGACGAGGAGATTGACTTAGGATTTTTGGCGCGTAACGCTACCTATTGAAAAAGTGGAAATAAAACCAATTATTAGACCTGAAGATTCTTTTATTGTAGTGAAGCTTTTAAGTATAAGAAATAGTGATCGTACCGATAAACCGGTAAACAGCAGCACGTCACGATAGGACAACAAAGTGGCTCAGTGGCCAGTGGCTCTTGCCACCGAATGGTGATAGTGATAGTACCTATCACATCACCCTGTCGTTTGCTTGGGCAATACAAAAATGACATGGACATTGATCAATATTGCGTCAACCTGGGTCAACCTCGCGTCAACCCAGCGATGACGAGCACATGACGAGCATGATCTTGACAGTTGACAGTTAGTATTTATCGTTGCCAAGACTATTATTCAATTGCTATTATTGCTTTTTCGATTGGATTCTGTTTGGTTTCCTAACTTAAGGTTGAATCATATCACCATAAAGAAACAAAAGCTCTTTCTTTATTTCGTGTCTATTTAACTTTAATTTAACTTTCTATTTTATTTGTATAGTGTTGGGACGCCTCTGAACTAATCTACCATAATAGTAGTTTCAAATTCTTCTAGCTCTTTGGCAATCTAAAAAGTAAGAAAAAGATAACCAATTTAAGCAGTTTTCCGTTGTCTCGCTCCAGCTTCGGACCGGTTAAGGTTATTTTTATGCGTGAACAATAGCTGCTATTGCAATGTGATAAAGACTAGTGTTGGTATTTTCACAAGAATATTATTTTCTTGCAATCGTTTATTACAGTCTTTGCCCCCCATTGAGATAGGAAAGTGGAGGCGTTATATTCTTCTATATGAAGCGTGACTTATACAAATATCTGCCATATCGACACATACATGTCAAACGGCATTTTATCTCTTTTTAACTTACTGACAGCTGCATATGAATAGGAGAGACAAATAGTATTTGTTGGTTACTAAATTTGGCAGCTCTCTCTAAGTGACGTCACGAGTTTACGACAGCGTGGCAGGTGCCACCATGTTCCGTGCCAAGTTTCGTGGTGGTAGATGTGCTGTCAAACGGTAGCCGGCTCCGAATATATTTGCTGTTTTTGTGAGGATTACTCTAAGAAACGAGTTATCATGGTGTGCAGGGCTTTGTCTTTAATAGGATAATCATGCCCTAGTGCTGCGTCAGACAGTGTAGTGTTAAAAAAACATTAATCAACCTGAATTGACCCTTCAAAGGTTAGTAACCAGTTACCTTGAATAATTCGAATGTTTTATTGTATTTTGGCATGTATCGTAACATAATGATCTTATAAAATGAGTATGAACGTCTGTTTTAGTACGATTTGTTTTATTTTCCAATGATTTTATTTATTTCAACAGAAATCATTTGCATGATTTTGGCATATTAGCTTATGCGGTGCTAAGTATCGACATAGGTATCGATGGAATTCTAAACATTGTTTAAATTTTTTTTTCGTCAGATTTCCTGTGAATGAAACTGCCAAAAAGAAAAGGATTGGAATTGAAAATATAAACCCACGACATAAGACATGGTTTGTCTGCTCGATGCACTTCGACATGTCATAATGCTTCAACAGAACTCTTAATGTGACGAGATTGATGACGTGACGGAGCAATTCAGGTAATTGTTAGAGCTAAACATATAAAATAAAACCGTGACTTACTGACTGACACACAACGCACAGCCTGAACCAGATTTGAGATTTGGAAAAAATGTCTCTTGAGTAGGCTAGAGATAAACTTATAGATACTTAATATTCTTCTTTTTCAGTCTACTCGTGCCTGTCACCTGTGTTGCCTTGTACATCAAGTGTGAGGGTAAGCTAATGTCTGTAATCAAAATGATTATAGATTTGAGGTTTCGCTATCACGGAAAAAGAAGTTGTGAGTGTTGTGACAAAGTATCTTTCAGAAAATATTAGAAATGAATAAAAACTTTGAAGATGCCTAAGACAAATATTATTTATTTTCACTTTTGTGGGTAGTAGGACCTTGTGCGAAGTAGCAGTGCTTGCACTGTTGTGTCCCGGCGTGGAGAGTAAGATAGCCGGTGTAATTACGGGCACAAGGGGAATTCCATCTTAGCTCTCTAGGTTGGCAACGCATCTGCAACCCCATATACACACATGTCATAACTCCTCTATAATGCGTTCAAAAACCGTAGAAAATATGAAATCCAAAATATGAAAACTATGATATGAAAACCAACATAATTTACAATAAAAAAACAGTCGAAACGAAACGTCAGCTCGGTATGTTTACTTATCTATGATAAAAACAACAGTCAAATTCGTGACAGGTATAGATATGATAATTCCTTCTGCTTCTGAACGTGTCTTAGAGTACTTATAATATGTATGTAGATTAAAGTAATGTATGCTACTCTAGATAATTAGGCCTTAAAACACTCGTAACGTGACAGTTGCATAAACTTCTATAGCGTAGATTTTATCGATATCGATATCTGCATACGTTTAAGAGTCCCAACCCTAGGAAAAGCAGTCATGTTACGTGCCCAATTTTAGTAGGTATGCACGCTAATTCTGTAGGTATCACCGGTCCACTTGCTATTAGGTCTGTGTTGCCCCCATACTACGAAATTCGAAAATCGAAGTTCGTATCGTATCGTCTCGCTCACTTTCGTGGTAATTAATATTAGCTTGAGAGGGATGGCACGATACGAAGTTCGAATTTTGTACTTTGTAGTCGGGGGGTTGGTCCTACTGCGGGACTACTACGAAATTCGAAAATTTAAGTTGGTGTCGTATCGTCTCGCTCACACTCGTATTGAATAGTGTTAGCTTGAGCGGGACGGCACGCTACGAAGTTCTAATTTTGCACTTCGTAGTATACTTGACCACAGATTAGAGAGACTATGTACAAGTACCTTTGACCGTGTTTGATTGACCGGCACGGCACCGGCATATTTTCATATTTTGATTAGACGTCGTTGCTGCGTAGTCGTTTCGCCCTCGCCGGATAAACGAAATCAAAATTCCTTCAAATAGTGATTATTTTGTGTGATTTGTGCGAATTATTTGCAAGGTATGTGTTTTCTTGTCTTACGCAAAGGTAAGAATAGAATATTTGATTCCTTATCATTTGTTTATCTTGTTATGGAGTAGTAATTATCGGGTATCGTAAAGTTTGTTTTTCTCTCATCCAAGCAAGTCCAAACCTTACTTACCAAAAGTACTTAGTAAGAAAATTTATGGTGTTTCTAAATGTGCGTTTCTGTTCCAAGGAGTAAAATGATTAAAATCCGGTAATACGATATGGACAGGGGCGTCTCCTGTTAACTGTAAAAAGTTGTAGGTAGTCTACATTGCATGACCAGTTAAAGTCTTTCACCTAAGCTAATAGTACTTAATACAATAGGTACAATACAATACAATTCAATACAAGACCTCTTCAATGAACACCAATTAAAAAAACAGAACAGAACAATTTCTAATTGCGATTTCTTTTAAGACAATAGTATAGGTAATGTCTGCAAACCCTCTGGGGTTGCGAGTGTCTATGGGCAGTGGTGATCACTTACCATCAGGTTGCTTGTTTGCTTTCCTCATCATGTAAAAAAAAGTGTCTTTTTTATACATCTGGTTATATTGCAAGGGAAGCAAAAAATTTGGAAAAACTAGTAGTGACGGGAAAGGTCGAAGGCAAAAGACTCAGGTCCTATGCACAAATACATGGTCAGACCAGATCTCTGAACAACTGGGCCGTGTTTTATAAAGTTACAAGTTACAAGCAGAAGTCTCATTCTGTCACCTTTTGTTAGAAAGAGACTTCCGCTTGTAAATTGTAACTTGTAGCTCTATAAAACACGGCTCTGAAATTACCAGTTGGTACCACCCTCACCGGGCATCAGAACGGATCAGCTGGAGGCAGACCACGAATCTAAAGAGTCACGATCTTCAGCGATGGGGGAACAATTAAGAAGAGAAGATATGAGTAGTTTCTTGCCCGGCGAACACATTCTTGATTTAAGTTCCCAAATATTCCCAACAGATGTCGCGTCTCGACGTGGTGGTATTCGGAGCCACAGGCTTCACGGGAGCCAAAGCAGTTGAGGAGATGGTACGTATGGCTAAGAAGCACCCCGGCCTGACCTGGGGCGTCGCCGGCCGCTCGCAGTCCAAGATCGAAGCCCTGATGGCTGACTTGGGAAAGAAGACAGGTCAGTGCTTTCAAGGTTAAGGTCATTAACCTGAAGTTAGACCTAACCGTGACACCTTAGGTACATATAAAACAGCTAGATACACATTATCATTATCAGCTTAATGAGCTGTGAATTTATTAAATATACAATCAACTATTTGCTATCTGTTGCATAGATTGTATTACCTACGGACAGTAAGTTTATCAAGACGGCGAAATTGAAGATAAATTAATGTTTTAATCGTCAGTATACATTAAGACGAGAGAGATTAAATATTAGGCATTTAGGATAAATAGGATAGTGGACATTAAACCACGCAAATTCTAGAAGTATTAGTCAATGGGTCAATAATGACATGCTTGTCGTTTTACCGGTTTTATGATATCATAATATTACTGATACTTATACATATCTATACTGACATTATAATGCATTATCTGTCTAAAGGTCACTTGTTAGGATTGGCTTGCTCATTTAATGCATTCAATGCTTGTGTGTGAGTGGACAGACTCAAACGTAGGCTGTCGCTCACCTTGTACCAGTATTAAAAGCGATTCTGTGACAGCCGGTTTATTACTAAGCATGCGATTTGCTTAACTAAAATCCCCCTAAAACGGCGCCCTTCGTGTGACCAAATTTTTTTTATCCTAATGTATGTTTGGTCGAATAATCAATGTATGTTTGGTCGAATAATCTTTTGACCTAATTTTCCTCCTAAATATTTCGGGAAATCTTTTACATGGACTATGTAGAATAGGTTAGGTTTATTTTATACCTTTGCTGAAAAGTGAGTATTTTCAGTGTAATTTCTATTAGGTCAAACGATCATTAGACCAAACATTAAATTAGGACAAATAATATGTAGGCGAAGCGATATATGTAGACCAACTACTAGTATAGTCGCGAAATGAAAACTTGAAAAGGTTCTTCACTTTTCGACCTTAACTCGTTGACATAGAGTCGAAAAGGGATGGACCTTTTTATTCTGCGACTATACCTAGCTTGTAGGTAATTTCAAAAGTTGGTTATAGCCTATAACTTATAGGTATGTACTTTCTCCAGTACCTATCCAATGTGATGCGGATGTAAATACTTTGGGCGTATTTAAATGGTTTTAAAGTATATCAGATGGAAGGAAGTTTTTCCGATGCGTTCGAGTTTAATTATAGCCGCCTGGAGAAGTAATGAGTCTAAAATAAACTCGTAACAACCGGATCGACTTTGAAGTTTATCGTCCAAACGGGCCATGTTCTGTTACACTATGGTTATACTTCGTTTTTAGGGTTCCGCACCTCAAAAGGAAAAAACGGAACCCTTATAGGATCATTTTGTTGTCCGCCTGTCTGTCTGTCTGTTTACCTTTTGGTAAAAAAAACGAAGTGTAGATAAGATACCGCCGTATTTTATGCTGAGCCCCGCGCTTGTCTGTGAAGGCCAGAAATTTATGTCTCAATGAAGTTATCGCAATTTCGATAACGCTATGGTCAAGTAGCAAGCAGAGGGTCGTGGATTCGAGCCCCGGCTCGCACCTCTGAGTTTTTCGGAATTTAAGTGCGAAATTACTTTTCTAATTTATCACGAGCTTTTCGGTGAAGGAAAATGCGGTGAGGACCTGTGTCCAGCGGTGACATTCAAAATCGCTGAAGATGGAACGTTTTTCTTTTGTTATTTTTTAAATCTGATCATGGTTGAATTTTACAGAGCATTGGTTTTACAGTAGTGCTGTCCAATTGTTTTGGCAAATAAATAAATAATTTCTTTTCCCCCCACAGGCGAAGACCTCTCAGGCATCAAAGTGATCGTAGCAGACGTTAAAGACGAGACGTCTATCAAGGACATGTGCTTGCAAGCCAGGGTGATCGCGAACTGCGCTGGTCCCTACCGAATGTACGGCGAGCCGGTAGTTAAGGCGGCCATTGAAGCTAAGACACATATCGTCGACGTCAGTGGGGAGTCACAGGTAAGACTATGTTGAATAACTTAACCTACTTAAGACTCAGTTTCATTGGTCGATAGCTCGGTCGATATACAGCATGCGGTGACTCCCCGCAGGCAGTATAACGAGTAGTGAAACTCATAAGTCGGTAACACGGTCGATGCGTTACGGAAATCTCCCGCACCCCGCGTGAGAGCCCTCTCGGCCAATGAAAATGATCCTTTAGAAAAGTAGAACAACCCCCGACGTTGTCATTACAAAGTTCAACATCTCAAAAATAGCTCAATCGATTTTAATGACACTTATCTAACTACCATCTCGATTATCCTAGCTTTTGATTAAATAAACCGCATCGGGGCCATCCGTTTGGGAGCTACGAAGCCACAGACATACTCTTATACAAAGAAACACAGTAAGGCTAGCACGACTGGCCGCGACTTTGTTTTTCGCGCGAGATTATATTACCCGTCCCGTTGCATTCTGAGTGACAGAAAAGGACGGGCAGTTATTCTCGCGCGAGATCGAAGTCGCACTGTAAGTTGTGCTAGACCTACAGGTCAAACTTATATTATAAAATGGAGATAAAGTGGAATAGATAAGTAGACCGTGATGACAGTAAATGGTATAATAAAACGTAAAATATACATATACAAGCACAGACGTGTGTACGTCCCGAGTTACACGTCAAGAGAGTGATTCGTTGCTCTAGCAATTACACAACTATATTTGTACATTCACATGTAGTAGACATACACAGCCACATAACACAGCACACACACACACAGCATTTACATATACAGCCAGTGTCATGCGCTATACCTACTGCCTTCAATATTATAACACTCCTTTTATTGTGTCTGGGTTAAAAATTCACTGATCCCGAATACTTATGATCACAGCTATAGGTACTATATGTAAGTACTAACCAAATAGCAACTCAGCTCAGACTACACAATTTGTTGTATGGCGGAACTCAAAATAGCCTAATTACATGATGGAATTCATTTAGAGTCGGTTCAAGGCCAGGCGCCGTATGCAGTACACTCTTACGTCGGTTTCTTTGAGGGTTTGGACATTTAATAGCACGGCAAAATTCAATTCAATTCAAATAATTTATTGCAGACGGGGGTCCATAGATTATAAGTCTTATTTTCTAGGGATGACTATCACATTCTACTAAAACGAAAGTTTTTTTTTCCTACCACAAGGAAGGTAAACGAGCAAGTGATTCACCTGATGGTAAGTGATCATGTGATCACCACTGCCCAAGACACCCGCAACTTCGGGGGTTCGTTGCCAATGTAGAGAGCCAAGATGGCTTTGACGACCGAATAGCCTAGTGGTTCGAGACCCTGACTATGAAGCTTGAGGTTCCGGGTTCAAATCCCGGTCGGGGCAGATATTTGTATGACGAATACGAATGTTTGTTCTCGGGTCTTGGATGTTTGATATGTATCTATATAAGTATGTATTTATCTATACATATAAGTATGTTTATCCGTTGTCTAGTACCCATAGTACAGGCTTTGCCTAGTTTGAGACTAGGTCAATTGGTGTCAAATTGTCCCATGATATTCTTTTATTTTATTAAGATGAATGCCTCTTGTGCCCGTAATCATACCGGCTGTCTTACTCTTCACACCGGAATACAACAGTGCAAGCACTGCTGCTTAGCGGCAGGTTTAGCGAGTAAGATGGTGGTAGCGATCTGGACGGGCCTCGTACAAGGACCTACCACCCGCAATACGAACGTAAGATGGAAGCCAGCTGTGGAGTCGACATTTTACATTAGAATTCAACTCTCACTCATTCGTAAGTAAAATGTAAATAAACACAAATTACAAACAATCACATTCGAGTACATTATCATCATGTAACGTAATAGGCGCCTTGATTTTTAACTGTAAGCCTGTTATTGTTTTGAATAAATAAATAAAATGGTGTTCTCAGCAACAAAGGCAAACTTTCCCATTTAATGGATCTCTACCAGCCAACCTTTGAGTGGTTGAGAGGAATTAGTTTACTAGGAATCGACAAAGAGCGAGTTGATAATTATAAATATAAGTACCATATAAAAATTCTAATTTTAAAATAAACGAAGTATAGAAGTGTATTGCAGTCCGGCGCGACAGCTTACCATCACGAAATTACGTAATACGGAATTTTTATGCCGCTATTAACTTCCGTGTCGTAAAAGGCGTTTCTGGGAGCTGTGGACAAAATTGCCATACACAAATACTCACCGGCAAAATTAAGTTATACGCTCACTCTGTTTTTAACCCCCAACGCAAAAAGAGGGGTGTTTAAGTTTCACCTACCTGTGGCATCATAGCTCCCAAACGAATGAACCGATTACGACGTGGTTTCTTTTTAATCGAAAGTTAGTTTAATCGACTTGGTTCTTACCTGAGTTTCATTAAAACCGGTTCAGCCGTTTTTTGAGATATTGAACTTTGAAATGACAATGTCGGGGGTTTTTCAACTTAGAAAAGTTGATTAGGTTCTTCTCTTCTTAAACTTGGTTCCTAGGAAATCACGGGCACATGACGCATTCCATCTTAGCCCTCTAGGTTGGCAACGCATCTGCAAACCCCCCGGGCTTGCGGGCGTCTATGGGCAGAGGTGATCACTTACTTACTTAAAAAAAAACTTCGCCCATAACCGGTTAAGTCATAAATAATGAAGTCCCATTTATAGCGCTTGCGGATTGCATCAGCTGGTTTGGGGCATGATTCACGATTGAACAATAAAATTGTTGCCTGCGAGAGATCGGTTTGTTCGAGAACTTATCGCTATTGCCATTGACAACTGATAAGTGATAACAATTACCTAGATAACGTTATAAATGCTGTTACTCTAAACCCTAATTCGGCTTACTAATGTTTTCCCAAAATACTTTTGCCAAACTGATTCATTTCCCAAACTGTAAATATTTCAGGATTTTTATAAAAACAAACCTAACCTGCCTGCCCTATAGGGTTCTATGAGATGGCCCTGAAATTAGTCCTTGAATATTTACAGTTTCTGAAAACAAAAGCATTTTGGGAAATGAATCAGTTTGACGAACGTTTTTTGGGCAAATGAAAAGATTCTCCCTAATTCAGTTTGGTAAATAGGTAATATATGTAATTACATAAAAACAATCTATCGTTTCCACTGCTAAGTAAGTGTAAGCAGAGCACAAAAGAATAAATTACGTTTATGTCGCCGTGGAAATGCCAAGTCATTACTATGTTACATAAATAAAGATGAAGTAATATTGACAGTCACATTGGCCTCTAGGTCGAAAATAATCATTAATATTTTAAAAATTACAAATGACGGTGATCCTTATTTCGATTATACCATAATATTATATCACCATGTTTTTCTTTAGGAAACTGAGTCTAGGTTTTATAAAAATGTATTTGTAATTCATATAGCTATAGAGACTGTTTGTTTCTAAATAAATAAAATAGGTAATAAATAATTTGACCCTACCCTTATGACCTTTGAAACGTACCTATGCTTACGTACAGACTATATTATGACTGTATTTATAATATTAAGATGATACGAGTAGAATAGTTTTTGAAAACCTTGCTCGACCATTACAGAGCCGTCCTTGAGTCACAGAATCCACGCAATATTTATCCACGTTTCCATATTTTGCATACTATTACGTCATTATTCCGTACTAAAGTACCGGGTGGTCGTAAAATATCGTTATTTTTGGACGAATATCCTGCTTGTCCACCGGTTGGATGCTGTAATATTTACGAAGCGTAAATAGATTTATTATTAACGGTATGAAAATGAGTCTGGCGTGACTGAAACGCGTGCTGTGTCAAGCTAGATGTTAATGCAAACATTTCAAGTTCAACATACAGTGACAATGCAAAGAAAAATCCGTTAAGCAGCTGGACTTGAACCAGCAACCTCGGTAATCCGTACCACGCTCCACCAATTAAGCTATACTTAACGTTGGTGTACCTAACGAATTTTTCAATGCCTTATTGATTAAGCTACTCATAGATGGCGCTGAGGAGAGATCTTCCAAATAAAAAATATGACACAAGGCATTGAAAAATTAGTTAGGTACACCAACGTTAAGTATAGCTTAATTGGTGGAGCGTGGTACGGATTACCGAGGTTGCTGGTTCAAGTCCAGCTGCTTAACGGATTTTTCTTTGCGTTGTCATTGTATGTTGAATTTCATTCTATGAATGTTTCATAAAAATAAAAACAAAAATAATCAATAAATCGATTATTTTCATTGATTTCAAGTTCATCTGACGATTAGACATAGGTATTCAAGGCGGGATATTGACTGTGATTACCTTACTTAGGTTTGATGAGCTCCCGATATTTCGACGCAGTTACATGCATCATGATCACGGGAATATGTAAAAGTAATTAACCGCGAAACGATTAAAACTGTCACCTGCAATCAAGGAAGACAAAACCAAGAATGCTATGTTGCGTTTCTTGCCCTTTCAACATCATCATCATAATCATGTCAGTCTCAAGACGTCCACTGCTCCCCCAAGGCTCTCCACTCAGACCGGTCTTGTGCTTTCCGCATCCACCGTGGTCCCGCGATCTTTACCAGGTCGTCGCTCCATCTTGTTGGCGGCCTGCCAACAGCTCGTCTCCCGGTCCGCGGACGCCATCCGAGAACCTTCTGACCCCATCCTTCCTTTAATTAAAAATAATAAGCCTGCTGTACAATAGCTCCATTGCGAAACTAGTTAAGTTTAACAGACAACTGAAGTTTGACCAAAAATTGGACAGAAATTCGTGTTATGAAAAAAAAACTCTATTTTTACCCAACTGCCGAAGCAGCGTCATGTTTTTCGAGCGTATGTCTAATCCTCTTTCACGCTTTTCGCCACAGCTTAATCCGTTTGTCGGATTTCAACATATGTGGTGTCATTACCATTCAATTCGTCTCAGCCCCCCTACTACGAAGTGCAAAATTCGAATTTCGTGTCGTGCCGTCCCGCTCGCGTCAATATTATTTAATACGAGAATTAGCGGGACGCCACCATACGAACTTCGATTTTCGGATTTCGTAGTTTGGGCGCAGTTGTGGGAGTGACATAATTGCTGTCGGTAGGACTCCAACAAGATGGAGCGACGGTCGGGTAAAGATCGCTGGACCGCGGTGGATGCGGAAAGCACAAGACCGGTCTGAGCGGAGAGCCGCGGGGGAGGCCTATGTCCAGCAGTGGACGTCTTTCGGCTGACATGATGATGATAAGTTAATTGTTTTTGCAGTCGGGTATTTTAGTTTTTTAATTAATTTACCTTCCAGTTCATCGAAACAATGCAGCTGAAGTACGATCAGGCCGCCAAGGAGGCCGGCGTGTACGTGGTCAGCGCCTGTGGGTTCGACAGCATACCCAACGATCTGGGGCTCGTGTTCATGCAACAGAACTTTGACGGTAGGTCGACGTGGTCGGAGAGTGGACGAGTTAGGCAGTTGACGATATAGGAATTGTAGGCTGACAACATGGCACTGTGGATGATTTAAGAAGGTGACGAAATGGGACTTTGGACGAAGTCGTGCTGAGCCCTTGGCTTGATAACTGGATATTGAACGCAGTGGCGTAGCTACGAGGGAGCGCACTGGGCGTGATCATCAGGTAGTGCCGAGTATAAAAAATCGTAAACCTATGGCAGATTGCATAACCGCCACTAATAAAATAAAACATAGATTATTATTTTAATCAATTTCACTTAATTTTACAGAGAAAAGAATAAACTACACATAGGTCACACACGATTAAATTATCTAAATCGTACACCACACAGCAAAGAGAATATAATCACTACGTTTTAAGAGAGGGAACTTCATACAACACTTTTTGAGGAGGTTTACAACCTTTCAGTGCCAACATTCGCGTAAAAACACCAATGCTACCAACATGAGATGATGAACTGTCAATTATTTTTTATTCTACTCTGTAATTCTACTATTTAGGGATTGGCAAAGGTTAATAGGAATGTCCTGCATCATATCGATACTTTTTCTTTCATCGATATATCGATAATTTTAGGGATGTATGCAGTGGGGTTTGTGGATGAAATGTATAAAAATAAAACAATGAAAGTCAAGAAAATGGTAAATAGAATGATTTATTGAGTATTCATCTTAATATGAATAATATTATTACGTTTACGTCATATTCCAGTAATAATGTTACTTTTTTAGTTACCATTTATTTCACACCAAAACAGCTCAATACAGACAATGAAAAGACTAAAGGCACTTCAAGAAAAAAAATCAAAATTTTATTCAGCATTATAAGGCAGCTGAATGCTCTTTTACGCATCATTTTGTTTTAGTCTTACATTTAGTTTTACAAATTACAATTACAAAGCACGGATAATTTATCGCCGACATGTCTCTCCTATAAACCGCAAATATCACACATTATATGGCCTTTACCCATGGTGAAAAGCACAAAAACACAAATTTAGAGTCACTGTCTTAAAAATATGAAATCGTCAAATATCGCGTTAACAAAATCACACGACACGTGAATAATAAAGTCCCAGTTTTCTTATAAACAAAACGGAGGAGCAATTGCTCTACACGACGTTTTATTCGCAGGAGTCATACTCCGTCATACTCCGTCATACTCGGAAAAATGAAAAAAACAGGAAATCTTACAAAATTTTCACAAACAAACATGAATACGTCACGGCAGACATTTTTTTACATTATGGTTGGGATGCCATAAAAAATAACAGAAATAGTACCACATTTTTGTTAGAATTTTTGCAAGTGCGTCTGTTGATGCAGTGACCCTCTAAAAATAACATAAATGTTATCAAAATTTGCATACTTAATGTTTCTCTGCGTTCGCATCCCAAAATAAAATAATTAGCTCATAATATTTCTACCAATATTACAATTCAATGCTGCCAACGGAAACAGATGTTATGTTATGTTGGTAGAGGAGGGTTGTAAATTTCATAGAAAAAAAAAATTGTTTTAAGTTTCCAGAGACTGCCACACAGTAATAAAAACAAGGAACGATATCTTAAATGGCTCACGTGAACACGACGACCGCCGATAGCAAAATGTGCTCCCTGCGGCCGTGATTCGTAACGGTTATAGCATTGTCGCTGACAGTTCTCGGTGTTATAAAATAAAATAAATAAATAGGTATCATGGGACAAATTGACACCAATTGACCTAGTCCCAAACTAGGCAAACTAGGCTATGGGTCCTAGACAACGGATAAACATACTTATATAGATAAATACATACTTATATACATATTAAACATCCAAGAACAAATATTCGTATTCATCATACAAACATCTGGTCACTAGGTCGTCTGGTCGTGTTGCCAACAACTGTTGTTTTTTTTATTTAACAGTTTAGATACGTTTTTGGGGTGACACCTATGTTGGGTCTCGGCCCTTAATTCGATTATTCTTGAGGCGGAGTCAGACAATGGAAAAACTTGTTGGTTTTGTTTCGAGGTTTATTGCCAAGAGAGAAATATAAGAAGCCATTTTGTGCACGAGCCGTGTCGCAGGTCACGCCATCTGTAGTTCCTATTCCGGACCTACAAGTTCGGTCGAAGTAGTGCTCACTAATAATTATAGATGCCGGGAGCCGCCCGTGCTAGCTATGCCACTGGTTGAATGCTGTCTGTCTGTCGCAGGCACCGTGAACTCTGTGGAGTCATACGTAAGTGCTGAGTTGCCGAGCGAGTACCGCGCAGAGGCCAAGGAGCGGGGTATTATAAACTATGGCACCTGGGAGTCGCTTGTTAATGGGTGAGTATTAAATAATAAATAAATATCGTAGGACAATAGGCTATTCTACTCTTTTTTTGAAAAGTAGCTAAAATTGTTAATTACTGTTCTTTTAGACCGTAAAAAAATTATTACATTTTTGTGGGACTTAAAACAATATAAAAACTTAATTTTTAAATGAACTTCTCATGAACAGACGAAAACGCTGCCAGCCATGATTTTCTACAGATTATCTGTGTCGTGACGTCACATAGTTTGTAAACAAAGTGAGAATAAAACCTATAAGGTAATCGCGGTCAGTATCCCGTTTTCATTATGTCTAATGCAATTAACCGCGAATCATTTAAAACTGTTAAACTGAGAATAAAACAAAATCACATTCGAAAGTGACATGCGGATGACGTTTAGTCAGTTGTTGCCGTTGTTTACAAATTCTTTAACGTCACGTTCATGGCCCAGAGTGTTTTTGACGTTCCAAATTACAGATTAAAAAATACGTTTTTAAATTTAATTTCCACGACATGTTTTTACTGTTATAAATAAGTAAATAAATATCATGGGACAAATTGACACCAATTGACCTAGTCCCAAACTAGGCAAAGCCTGTACTATGGGTACTAGACAACGGATAAACATACTTATATAGATAAATACATACTAAAATACATAAGACCCGAGAACAAACATTCGTATTCATCATAAGTGAAAATGTAAAATGATTTTATTTTGACATCAGTCAACTACCCTATTCAGCTAGCAAATTTTCAGATGTCAAAATAAAATGTCATTATGTCATTCCAGGCTGGCACACTCCAGTGAGCTGAAGCCGCTGCGTGCGAAACTGTTTCCTGAGAAGCTGCCCACCTTCAAGCCCAAACTGCAGCCGCGGTTCGTACACCACACTGTTTTTAAATCCCGACCCAAAAAGGAGATTTATTTTAGCACTAACATGTTGCCCGCGACTGCGTCCGCGTAGATTTCGGTTATTGCTATCCCGCGGGAACTGTATAATTTTCCCAAATAAAAAGTAGCCTATGTTATTCCTCAATATTCAAACTATCTTCTTACCAAATTTCATCTAGATTGGTGCAGCGGTATTCCCGTGAAGAGGTAACAAACAGACAGACAGAGAGACAGAAAGACAGAAAGATAGAGAGACAGAGTTAATTTCGCATTTATAATATTAGTTAGGAAGTTAGGACTAAAAAGAAAGAAGCAATCATGACATGTCTTTTTATTGAAAAATGCAAAAAAAAAAAAGGGGAAGAGCATGTAGGGCCATGCCTAGTGCAGGGTTCCGTAACCGTTACTACAAAGAAATGCAGTAATTTATGCAACTTTCGGAGAGATTATTTCCAAAAATATTCGCTTAATCAAAAAAATTGCATAGGAACCTGAAAGTGTTTTTAAAAGAGTTGTCGCTGTTATGTGCCACACGTTTATGTTTGCAAAAAAAATTTTTTTTGTTAAGATGGTTTGGGCATGTAGAGAGAATGAGTGAAAGCAGATTTACAAAAAGGGTGTAGGGAGAGTGGATGGAAAAGTGGGAAAGGGAAGACCTCGGCGAACGTACTCCGATCAAATCGGTGATATTTTGGAAGAAGGACAGGCCAGGAGTACCCAAAACCGGAGAGCATGTATGAAGAATGTTATGAGATTAAGGGAAGCAAAGGTTGTATGTCAGGATCGTAGCAAGTGGAAGGCCGTGGTCTCTGCCTACCCCTCCGGGAAACAGGCGAGGCTGTATGTATGTATGTAAATTATTGTTATATGTATGGAGATAGAAATATTATTTTTTGTTAAATAACTTATAAACTAAGTACTTAGTGGTATCTACAAGACACCTATGTACCAAATTTCATCAATATACCTCTTACAGTTTTCGAGTAAAATGTCTGTGACATACGGACGGACGGACGGACAAGACGAAATTATAAGGGTTCCGTTTTGGCCAATTTGGCTACAGAACCCTAAAAATAAGTAACCGTTACGTATAAAACCACTCCCCCTTTGAGCCTTTGTACTCGAATTTGATTGTTGTAACTTATGTTGGTACTTACTTAAAACCATAATATAAATGGGTCAATCAACTTTTCGTTGCCATGGAGATGTCCCCTGGGTCACACAACAAAAATAATATTGTTTAAGACCCTACTCCCCCGAAAGTCAGGATTTGCATGCTTAGGAGATGAAACATGAAGGAATCGGCATATAACTGTCGAAACTCCTAACGTTTGATGGAGTGCTGCCTTAGAAAATCTTGTTTTAGACGAGTGACCCAGGGGACATCTCAATGGCAACGAGTGGCAATGAAAAGTTGATAGACCCAAATAATTTAATCTCATTGTTATTTTAATCGTTCCTTGCTGTTAAGGCTTTTTACAATAAAAATACATGTCACGATTGTTTCCTTCTTTTAATGCTGAAATAAACGAACATTGTGACCGCTTCGGTTGCTTAGTTTTTTTTGAACTGCCGACTGTACCTACCTACGTGTTGCCTTGCTCCAGCTCGGTGATGCACAAGCACGAGGGCGCGTGGTGTCTGCCATTCATGGGGAGCGACTCGTCCATAGTGTACCGCAGCCAGCGCTGGTTCTACGAGAACGACCACAAGCGGCCCGCCCAGTTCAAGCCCTACGTCAAGCTGGGCGGGCTGCTGACCACGGCTTTCGCCGCCCTGGCGGGGTTCGTGATCTACTTCATGTCCAAGACCTCCGTTACCAAGAGGCTGCTGCTCGATCATCCTAGGTAAGTTAAAGGTTTTATTGTAATTGTTATTATTTGATGTTGTTGTTATTTGACGACCGGATGGCCTAGTGGTTAGCGACCCTGACTATGAAGCTTGAGGTCCCGGGTTCGAATCCCAGTCGGGGCAGATGTTTGTATGATGAATACGAATGTTTGTTCTCGGGTCTTGGATGTTTAATATGTATATAAGCATGTATTTATCTATATAAGTATGTTTATCCGTTGTCTAGTACCCATAGTACAGGCTTTGCCTAGTTTGGGACTAGGTCAATTGGTGTCAATATGTCCCATGATATTTATTTATTTATTATTATACTGGACGAACTAGCCTTGTACAGTCGAGTTCTCCAATATCTATACAGTCAACAGTTCAAAAATATCTATACATAGACTTTATTGCCAGTTACGTAAGGTCCATGTTTAGATATTTATGAACCGTTGGCTGTACACATATTGGAGAACTCGACTGTAGTTAGAGATTCTGACTATGAAGCTTGAGGTCCCAGGTTCGATGCTCGTATGATGAATCTGAATGTTTGTTCTCAGGTCTTGGATGCTTAATATGTATATATGTATGTTTATCGGTTGTCTAGTATCCATAGTACAGGCTTTGCCTAGTTTGGGACTAGGTCAATTGGTGTCAATTGTGCCATGATATTTAATTATACTTTAACCCTGTTATTCATAAACCTATATTAACTAAAATACCGTTAAAGTTCGTTTGTCCCTTTTTGTCACATTGACATCTCCGTTAGTAAGAAGAGGACAAAACCTATTTTAGCTAATAGAGGCTTGAGTGACGTTTATGAATAAGGCCATAAGTTCCTATTTACAGTAGCAAGACTATACAGAATATCATATCGCGAGTCAAATATCCGCTAGGATCGCTACTGCCGAGTGAGGTCCATCTGTCATTTTAAACCCCCGACGAAAAAGGAGTGTATAAGTTTGACCTGTGTATCTGTGTATCTGTCTGTGGCATCGTAGCTCCCAAACGGATCTACCGATTTCGATGCGGTTTTTTACAATCGAAGGTTCATTAAAATCGGTTCACCCGTTTTTGTAATATTCAACTTTGAAATGACGATGTCGGGGCTTTTTCAACTTTTCTAAGTTGGTTAGGTTATCCACCAATGAGAGACAAGCTACTGGCCTATGATTGGTGGGAATTGACAGATAGAACTCACTCGACACTAGCATCCTAGCGGATTATTCTTGGTTGTTGTCTTCTTGCTGGATTGATCAGTTAGTTGCACAGTGTAAGAAGCTAAAATAAGTATTTTGGGTCAATTTAACTTTTTGTTGCCACTCGTTGCCATGGAGATGTCCCCTGGGTAACTTGTCTAAAATAAGATTTTCTAAGGCACCACTTCATCAACTGTTAGCGATACCTTTAGACTCAAAGGGCGTAAACGCCAAAATGCCACTTTTCAGGAAAAGCAAAAAACAAAAAACATTTCAAGAAAAAAATCATAACTTTTATGTTCCAAGACTGAGTTAGTTCATTTTGGCCCAAATTCTTACATTTTGATAATAAACAGTATGATTATGTAATGAATAGGATAAATCAATAAATAAAGAAAATAGCGTTGTTATACGCCCCCAAAAAAAATTAAAAACGTCGTTTACGACCCTAAATTTTTCAATGTCTGTAGAATGCTTAGGGTGTATAGATCATTAAAAGCGTCATTTCGTGTCAAAAATGTTGTATGTAGTTAATATTCATAGTGGTTAGGGTTTAAACGGCGCTATAATCATCTATTTTTATTAAGAAGGGGTATACAATGTAGTCACCGGAGAAGCATTTATCTAATATTGTCATTATTATATTCTCAAAAACCTCTACTAGAAAGTTGGCCATCGTAATTTCAAACTTTTGGCCTAAGATTACGCAAAATACTAAAGCTGTAATTGAAAAAAAAAACGTGGTGATTTTCTGGAACTAAAACCCAGATAGGAACTCAATAAGGATCCAGTATACCTAAAAACAATTAATGATCTCAAATTCTTTATTATCATTATGACATTAATTAGAGTCTATACCTGAGCCTGAGACTGTGAAGAAGTGCGTTTTTAGTGAAATAAACGGATCACTCACGTATGTCAGTCGAGTATAGCTTGACATGTTTCGGACTAATCCGTAGTCCTACGGTAGTTTCATGTTAAAAGTGCGTTTTTTTATAAACTCTAAGGTAATAGAAACGGCTGATGTACTGGTTACTTTCCTCTTGGTAGGAACTCTTTGGACACTTCCAGAAATCCAATCTCGTCTTCGCTGAGTGTCCAAACTCTAAAAATGGTTAAATACTGTTCTTCTCTTCTCTGTAATTTCAAAACAATGTTTAAATCATTATTTTGTTTTAAACGCTTGGATTTTCTTTATTTACTTGTCTCCTACAGTAACGCCTGTCTTAGTTTTATAAGCGTTGTTTCCTTCAGCCTTGGATTATTTTTGTAATTTATTGATATTATAGCGTTTTTCTTTTTTCTTAAACAAAGTAGGTAACAGCTTTCATGTCTTCAACTTCCTTATCGGCAATCTCAAGTTTCTATGTTATCTTCGTTCTTTTGTTTTTTCTCTTTGTTTTCTTGAAGTATCTGATTCGCGATATTCGAACACAAATCAAAGCTTCCTAGTATGCATTTAGGTGATTTACTCATATGTGTAACAACGTTTGTAGCTGACGTGTTGAGATTGGTATCTTGGGATGTTGCTTTAATCATACATTTTTCAGTGGTAGGCGTAGGATTCAGGCCCTAAGATTCAGGACTGGATGCATCTCAATTTCAGATTTGACTATGAAATTAAGCATTTTGTGATTAAAATATTAGGCATTGCTTGGTATTTAATTTGCCGTTTCAGAAGAAATTGATGACGGTGCGGTAGCGACGGGTGGTGTAACCTACCTACCTCAGAAATTACACAAATTTTTGGTTTAGGTTTGGTCGACTAACGGACGTACCGGTGATAAATTAAGTGTCGTTAATTTTGCCGCTAGAATCGACCACCAGATTCTAATTGTTATTTTCAAAGGTCTCATCATTTACATAAAATTATAAACTCATTGGGTCATCCTATCAACGCACAGCCCAAACCGTTGGATCTAGAGACTTGAAACTTTGCACATAGATACCTCATACAGTGTAGGCATCCACTAAGGAACTATTTTTGGAAGATAAAGAAGGAACTTATTTCTTCAACACAAATTGTTTCTTCGCATTTGTCGTTTTTGCTATATTTTCCTCCTGATACTGTATAAGATATCTCTGCCTCTGATATATCTCTGCCTACCTCTCCGGAAAACAGGCGTAACTGTATGTATACTGTATAAAAATAAATAAGATCAAAATGAAAATAAATTTTTACTTTAATTCATAAATATAGCCGGCAGATCTTTATACTTCTAACTGAAATCAGTCTGGTAAAGGTTTTGATTATTTTACCTTTTTAATAGTCATAAGCGCTAATGCCAAAATAGTTGTATTGGCGTACATGAGTTGTGATTTTTGTGTTTAAAGCATATGAAGTAATAGTTTAAAATCATTGGGGTCGTATACGCCACCGCTTCTAGAGTCCATTACAGTCTGTACGGTGTATATGCCAGAGAAAAACATCTTTACGTGTTATAATTATTGAATTAGGAATTATTATTTAACTACGCGTTACAAAAAAAATCTGAAGCGCAAAAAAGCGTCTAATTTATCTATTGAACACTGTCTTACCCATAATATGTGTTTAAGTGACTTGCGATGAACGCCAGCGTTTTCTTTCTTCAAACTTACCTCACAATGTTTGGCAGCAAACGAAGCTCGTCACGTCGTCATTTTAACGCATCCAGTATATTTTTACTGTCTTAGGTAATTGCAGCCCAAATTACACAATTGTGATTCATAAAAAAAAAACCACACGTTGCTGTTTCACTTGTTTACTAACAACTGAAGCCGGCCGGTCGGCGCATTACATTAAAGATAGGTGATATCGTCGCAGTACTAGTAGTTTCTTGCACACAATGGCGTTATTTGCGGGCATGCAAGAGACAACTATCAAAAAGCTAGTTCAGATTGTTAAGAGCCATTGCCGTCGTGCGTGTCATATTTCGATCTACAAACATAACTTTTGCTCATAAGACTAATGCTTAACGTAGTTGAAAATTAGAATTTATGGTTGTAAAGCGCCAAAAAATTCATACGATAGAATAACTAATAGGTCGTATGAGTCATCTTTAATTTTATAGCAGAATAATAGGGGTGTATCCACCATATTTGACTTAAGAGTGATAATACGACCTAAATCTAGCGGCAGCAACGTTACGTCGTATGAGTCAACTTTATTTTTATATAATAATGATAAGGGCGTATGCTCTAGTTTTGGTTAACGAAATATAATACGACCATAGCGTTTTTTAATAATTATGTATGTTACCTAAATAAACATTAAAATAAAATAAAATATCAGATACATCGCACGTTTTAAAAAAAATCTTCAAAAATACGTGGGTCGTATTTGCCTTAATTTTGCGAATTTCACAGGTTTAACTACACAGATCGATAGAGAAAAAAATACTGAACAAAACTACATCAAAAAGTCATTTTGGCCAAAATAGCGTTTACGCCCGTTGAGTCTAAAGGTATCGTTAGGATTTTCAACAGTCGTATGCCAATCCCTTCATGTTCCATCTCCTAAGCATGCAAATCCTGACTTTCGGCCGAGTGGTATCTTAGAAAATCTTGTTTTAGATGAGTCACCTAGGGGACATCTCCATGGTAACGAGTGGCAATACAAAGTTTATTGACCCATTTATTGAGCTCTCAAAAGAGTGCTTGATTTTTTTTAATGCTGAAATATACGAGGAATAATGAAAAATTATGAGACCCTTGTGTCTCCAGGTTCTTTTCGTTCGGGCTGGTGACGCGCCAGGGCCCCACCGAGGCCGTGATGAACAACACCAAGTTCCAGTTCGAGCTGCGCGGCGCGGGCTGGGGCCGCGGCGCCGACGCGGAGGCCGGCAAGCCCGACAGGAAGGCCGTCGTCACGGTAATTGTTTTTTTAGGGTTCCGTACCTCAAAAGGAAAAAAAGGAACCCTTATAGGACAATTTTGCTGTCCATCTGTCTGTCCGTCTGTCAAGACCCTTTTTCTAGGAAACGCGTGGAGGTAGCAAGCTGAAATTAATATCAAATACTTAAGCCTGCAGTCGCTTTAAGCTGTGAAAAAATCAAACTTCAAAGTCAACGCAATTAAAAGATGTAGTCATTAAAAAGGTTGTTTCCATACAAATTGCCGTACCCTGAAAACCTAAAGGCATTGATGTACTAAAAATAGACGGATATGCCACCCCTTCACCGCGGACGGACAAGCAATATAGGTGATTAGGTGATTCGATGACTTAATCGCCAACGGCCGCCGCGCAGGTGACATCACCTTGACTTGCCCAGTTACAACAGTTTCACACATTTTTGAACTATACAAACAACACGAAAAATAAAAACAAAGCACAAGGAATTACATTCAATAAGTAAATAAATAATATGGTGTCCTATCACTTTGTCGCCAGTTATTTCGCAAATTTTCGTTTGCACTGTTTTGTTCCGGTGTGGAGAGTAAGACAGCCGGCGTAGTAACGGGCACAAGAGGCATTTCATCTTAGCCCTCTAGGCTCGCAACGCATCTGCAAACCCCCCGGGGCTGCAGCTGTCTATGGGTATTGGTGATCACTTACCATCAGGTGACCCACTTGCTCGTTAGCCTTTCTTGTCGTATAAAAATAAAATCAAATTTCCAGGTGAAAGGTGTCAACCCCGGCTACGGCGCGACGGTGACGGCGCTGCTGCTGTCCGCGGTCACCTGCCTCAAGGAGGCCGACAAGATGCCGGGGCCGTGAGTACCTTACTTACTTATGCATCGGCAAAAATAGTTATTTGTTATACGAGGGTGCAAAGTTGTATTTTACCCGCGAGTTTTTCAACACACGAGAAGTAAAATACATTTGCACCCGTGTGTAACACAAAACTTTTCACCTCACTGTAGCGAGGAAAGCGCAACATGCAAAAAAAAGGTCATACATTTTTTTTCTTCATCACTGAAATCACTAGTTTTTTATTACTTAAACGCGCTCCACTCCAAGGTCAAATTACTTTTCTCGCTAGTGGATAAAATGCGTTTTTATCGGCTTGTTTTAAATGATAAAAGACGGCTTTCCGAAGTAGTGAGGGGAAAAAACTATACAGAGTTCGTTTTAACGAACCGCCAAGACTTCAGGCAAGGGTGGAGTATTATACTTTTAAAATACTTACTGAAACATGAATACACAGAAAAAAAACCAGAAAAATGCCAACCCCGGGAATCGAACCCGGATCCTCTACGTTCCGTGTCGCGTGCCATACCTCTTACACCAAGATTTGCGTATTTGTATAGGCCGAATTATTTTCATGTATTCAAATCTCAGCTCGTTTTTATCAATTTTTCACATTATTTTAGACGAGCTACCCAGGGGACATCTCCATGGCAACGAGTGGCAATAAAAGGTTGATTGACACATACATAATGTCAACCAGCAGAGGCAATGAATGTATGTTATGTATGGTTTTTTTTTTCAAATAGAGATTTTTACCGGGGGGTTCTATAGACTTACTCAACCCCTGGCTGAAGTCTTGAGCAGACCGAGTCTTGCACTGCGACCAGTAGAGGAGAGACGGAGCCGCTTCACTCGCTTCGCTCACTCGGTCGATTACGTTTGTTTGTTTGTTTCAAAATTATTTTTTTGTGCGAATGACAATTTGAAGCTCTAATCAGTTGTAATAATTTCAGTGTTTATTTATAAATTTGTGATGGCGATTTTGAATATTTAAATTTTAATTATTGAATACTTAATTAATAAGTAGTTATGCTGCATGATGTGTAGTCTACATATTTGTATGCCTTATGGCAAACATAGTGATACAAAACTGTATGTAACATCTGTAATACTTACCTATGTTAGCAAATAAATGATTTGATTTGATTTGTTTCCAGCGGCGGAGTGCTGACGACTGGAGCCGCGTTCTACAAAACGGATCTCATCAAGAACCTTAACGAAAACAACCTCACCTTCGAATTCCAATTGCAGTAACTTTTGTAAACAAACATGCCAACGATAACATTCTATACATGCACAGTAGGGGGGAGCGAGAAAAATATTTTTAATTTATTCTTGGTGTAAAAAAAAATCTTTCCGTAACCTTATTTGCATTATGCAAAATCTCTACTTAAAATTTTCAAGGTGGCGTGCAATTATAAGAATAAATAAAATATTGCTTTTTTTTTCGCTCCCGGGTCAATCAATTTTTCATTTGACTCGTTGTCATGGAGATGTCCCCTGGGTAACTCGTCTAAAATAAGATTTCCTAAAGCACGACTCCACCAAACGTTAGGAGTTTCGACAGTTATATACCAATTCCTTCACGCTTCATCTCCTAAGCATGCAAATCTTGACCTTCGGGAGAGTGGTGGCTTAGAAAATCTTATTTTAGACGAGTTACCCAGGGGACGTCTGCATGGCAACGAGTTTCAATGAAAAGTTGATTGACCCTCCCCCCTAATGTACCTACAGTTCTTGTCACGTAAAAAAAGTTGGCGATGTACAGTCGAACCATTTCATTCCTGACTCACCATAGAACGTTCTCGCAGTAAGTGTCAAGGATTTTCCTTGTCAGGCAATGCGAAGTCACCATGACATCTTCTACGAAAAGGTTCCACGGGTCACGCACTTGGTGCAGTAGTAACTGCGCACTGGCCGATTTATTTGGGACGTTGGTGCGCGCGCGCTGTCGCTGCGTTCTTTTTACCAGACGGGAACTGTGTAAGATAGCATTTACTATTGCAGAATGCATTTAACTGTCAATTTAACTGTTAATTTTTAAGGGCCTCATAGTGGTTGGTAATTATGTTTTGTTTAATGTTATGCAACTAATGTCTAGTATAAAAAAAAATACGACTAAACTATTGCATTTAAAGTTTAATAATCAATTTGGACGGGAAAATCAAAAGTAAATTAAAGTAAAAAAAAAAACTAATTCCATTGAAATTATGAATTTGAGTTCATACTTGTATTTTTTGAGCCCACTTTCATCAAGCTAGCGTGCCTTTGTAATTCAATTAAAACTATGCTATTCACTCAATTTGTAACTGGTTATGAACCATTTAGTATATTTTCTATTTTATAAGAATTTAAAACTTGCGGTAAAACTAGAGTCTATTTGGGCATTAAAATTTTAAATAAGTGTATTTTTCGCTCGCTTTGATCTATTTTCGCTGTCTCATTTGTATTTTGATAGTGAAAGTAGCATTTAATGCATTGCACATTTTTTATTAAAATAAAACTTAAAAAATTTTTAGTTTTTGGTAACAGGATGTCGGATGTTGGATATTATATTAGATCTCTAGTCAGGATTACTACTTAAAAACACATTTGAAGTAGTTATGGGTCAATCAACTTTTTATTGCCACTCGTTGCCATGGAGATGTCCCCTGGGTAACTCGTCTAAAATAAGATTTTCTAAGGCACCACTCCATCAAACGTTAGGATTTTCAACAGTTATATGCCAATTCCTTCACGCGATCCTGACTTTCGGGGGAGTCGTGCCTTAGAAAATCTTATTTTGCACGAGTTACCCAGGGGACATCTCCGTGGCAACTAGTGGCAATTAAAAGTTGATTGACCCTTATACACAGTTGTTTATTCATGAAACGAACTTTCCTTATTGGCGTTCATGTAATTTATTTCTGTTCGTGTCAAGCTTATTTTATTCACTAATATATCGTGATACTTGTAAGTGTAAGTTTAATGGCATTTAATAAATATGTTATTTTTAAAAGTTTTTTTCGTAATCCATCCAAATATCCTAAGGAAAAGGAATCGAAGCGTTTCCGACGATTTGAGCAAAAGCCTGTTTTCTTCGAAAAGGTTCCACAGTGAGTCACGATTTTGTAGGTTCGATGGCACGGACCAACCACCCTCTGGACACCAAATGTCAGGGCTAACTTTTCCGAAACGCATATGCTCATTTGCACCTATGAATCTCTAGCCTCGAACCGCGGCTCACTACGCATTCCCCCGGCCCGCTCACCGCGGCTTTTTTCGTAATGACTTTCCAAGTAAATTATAGAAGATGCGGCGTCCAGAGTTGGTCCGTGTTCGATGGTCAAGGTTAGAAACATAAATAAATATCATAGGACAGTTGACCCCAATGAAGGCTATCACGTATATTCGCCGCTAGAGGCGCCAGTGTAGAGTGAGGTCTAAAAAACTATTTTAAGTTGGTTAGGTTAGTTTTATCACTAAATATTTTGCATTATTACATAACATTAGTTATGTTAAATATGAGTTACGGGTCAACAGACAACGGGTATACATACTTATATTTTATAAATATGTACATATTAACATACAGAACTAGAGAAAAAACATCCGTATCCATCATACTAATATCTGCCCCGACCGGGGATCGAAACCGGGACCTCAAGCTTCACAGTCAGGTTCTCTAGCTGATCCATGAACTAAAACAGTTACTTTGCTCACCCGCGACCACTAATGACAAATAGTTATATCTGTGCGGCAAATGTATGTTTCCATGCAACGCCTCCGCCTCCACTGCTACACGAATCAACACATGCCACACAGACCCAACTATCACCACCACCACTAAACTAAACGCTGACGCGTTTCGGCACTCTCCACGAGGCCATTAACTAAGCACAACAACTGCTCAACATGCCACCACTTCCACTACGCTTCGTTAATGGCCTCGTGGAAAGTGCCGAAACGCGTCAGCGTTTAGTTTAGTGGTGGTGGTGATAGTTGGGTCTGTGTGGCATGTGTTGATTCGTGTAGCAGTGGAGGCGGAGGTGTTGCATGGAAACATACATTTGCCGCACAGATATAACTATTTGTCATTAGTGGTCGCGGGTGACCGAAGTAATTGTTTTTAGTTCATAAATATGGACCTCCGCAAAGTAACGTCTGATTCAATAAATTACTTACTGATCCATCTCAACTTTCCGTCCTGTATAAGCTAAATGAAACTTCAGTATGAAAATAGATACAATTAATTTATTGATAAAGTAATAGGTACCAGCTTAACAAATTTACACACACACCGACCTAACACGCATTCTTATACTATATTACCAAGATGACTGTACATTAGATACAACGAAGCTGCACTAAATAAATAAATTAAAACGATAATGAGCTTTGGTCTTAAGTAAAGTAATGTTAAATAAAAAATAGATATAAAAATATTAATTTAAAAGTTTCCACTTTCGATAAGTAAATGAATATTGTTTCTTTCGTCGCCTTCCAGATTCTAATACAGTGAAATAATATTTATATACGTGATGACTTGTAAACGTGAGTGATCTGTTTCACTATGAGTGAGTCTCACGGTAGTTTCATGTTGATAGATTCCCAGGAAATAATCATCCAGATTTTTATAGGTATCTAGAAATACTTAATACTTGAAATCTCCCCATCCCAAATGAAAATGCAATTTAGATTACCAAAATACTAGTTGAGACGTGATTAAGACAGTCAGTAGGCAGATTAATTGAGATTTGTATTTCGGGAATGTAATATTTTGAACATCGTTTTTTTTTTAGGATCAATAATCAACCTTAATAATATTTTAACTAAAGTGACCAAATTATCTATCTGGCAATAATTAATCATATTTCAAAGTAAGAATTTAATATTCATTTACCTATCAAACTCAATCACACAAAATCCTAACCATATTCAATTATAAAAAAAGTTATTTTTAAAATACATCCCATGAATAAAGTGCCACTATTTCGGTGGCCAGAAATGGAACACATTTAAGTATAATTTTGTCAAATAGACAAGAAACGAAACGTTGTATCTTATCTTTTATCTTACCTTAATTACGAAATCTTATTCAACAATATTTTACTGTTTAAAATAAGTTACACCTCCATTCTCGTACATTGAGAAAAAAAAACCGCTTGCTAATTTCAGTACACAATATATTACTTACCTACTGACTTTTTACAGTAAAACTTAGCTTTAAATATAATGTTGTTGAATAAGACCAGAAATGTACAGATTAAGTATTAACAAGGATCATGGAAAGTAAACGGATTGACAAAGCCCATACTTTCAATCGGTCTTATTTACATTCAGCGCCATCTACCTTGCTCGAGTGACACATTCGTACCGCTGTTTTGTTATTATTTGACCCGCTGGCTACGACCTTGGCGCCATCTACAAATTGCCTGAATTTTAACATGACTGCGGAGAACGATTCGAAGTATGGGCTTTGACACTCCGTATACTATCCTCCTTGGTATTAATATTGATATTATTGACACGTCAATAATATGCCAAGTTAAACTGTTAATTATGTAATAATCTCAAAATTTACAAAATAAATTACTTAGGACTTTGTGACTGCCAAGTGTCCTTTTTGTGACACACTTGACGAGATGGCACAAAAATGAAGCACGCGAATAAATTGTTTATGAAAACTTGATTATGCATTATGCATTTTTCCTTTTTTTCCAACATAGATAGTAATCTAGACATAATTTAACTCATGACATGACACTGACAGGGCTCACAGTCAGGTGAAGGATGAGTCACACTTGTAAAATAAATTAGTTCCACAAGTATCTAACAGATGGCGCTACCCGTCTTCATAAAGACACATTGACTTACTAACACCATGGACTTTGGGTCTAGTACAAAATTTATGAAAAATATGACCCAGTACAGTCGAGTTCTCCAATATCTGTACAGCCAACGTTTCATAAATATCTAAACACAGACCTTATGTAACTGGCAATAAGGTCTGTGTATAGATATTTATGAACTGTTGACTGTATAGATATTGGAGAACTCGACTGTACAACTAGGCATTTTTCGATGGCAACCATATGCAATAGCGCTGTCGTTCGACCAAACTAAGACTGACTGACGCTCGATTAGTGGTCTTTTGATTCGGACCTTTTCATTTCAAAGGCTAACCCGAAGTCCATGGTATTGGTAAGATCAATGTAAAGACACCATAATTTTAGTCAAGTCACTTTAGCGCTTTGAAACTATTGAAACACATTATCAGTTTTGATCCTAAATGATAACGTGTTACATTGTGAAATGTAAATGGGTTTCTATCGATATTTTAAAGAATGCTACAAAGCCACACCTGTATCTATCATAGGATTCGCCACACTTATAAATGTGGAGTCGTCTTGGGTTGAACAGCAGAGATAACCTTAGATTCCTGTTTTGCAACATGTTAGGCAGAAAATATTCTTTAGCAAATGCCTTTAAGGCGATTTTTCACATCTCATTGCAATAGACTTACTGTTGGTAGGTAATCCAATCTCTGCTTAGGTACTATCTGTCGATGGGTGCAGAATGTAAGTCATCTGCAGAATAGCAAATTGTTCGTCAACTCAGTCAAAAAATTCGTCACTAGACCAAAATAAGAGTTAGGTAGATTGAATATTGGGAACAGCTTTAAGTGCTTATTAAAGCTCATACTAGCGAGCCCAAGTCGATTCCTCATCTAACAAGCGAGGCAACACATTTACACAACCCATACAAGTTACAGTTGTACCATAAATATTAGTTACAACGATGTACCTACGCAGTGAGCATTTTTTTTGAAATCCGCGAAGCAATTTTAGCCAATAACAAGGCAGTGCTTTTGCGCGGGTAAAATCGTGAGCAGCCATTGGTCAAACGTTCGCGTGCCATTGCGATGCCTGCCATCTTGTTCGGCATTGCATATTCTACGTTGCGGTTAACGCAATAAGGTCATTATTGCTGGTGCTTACGTTCGGTTTACTTCGGCACTCGTCTGCGCTGACGAAGATTACCGAGGTACCTTATATTTGCGGTCCACCTGTCCAAGGAAGCTCCAAATGTACATATCGAGAGTCCTAAATAGATAAAATTTTCACTTCACCAACAAAACTAAGTCTCCACAAGTTTAATTTAACTCGATTCGCGACTGTTCTCACTCGAACCGACGACTTCGGCCTGCGACACCGAGGCGACCTCCGGTGGCACGATGAGTCCTTCCTTGATCCGTTTCTTCTGTTTCATCCTTCTATTCTGGAACCAGATTTTGACCTGCGTCTCATTCAGCTGTAGGGCCGAGGCTATTTCTATCCTCCTCGCCCTGGTAAGGTACTTGTTGAAGTGGAATTCTTTCTCTAGTTCAGTGAGCTGTTTGTTTGTGAAGTTGGTGCGGCCAGTGTTGTTGAGGTTCAGGAGAGGGTTGGCCAGCATCTGGCTGCCCGTGGGGGTGCGGAGCTCCTGGGGGCTCCCCATCACGCCCTGGGCCACGAACTCTGCGGGCGGGATCATCAGCTTCGGGGCTGGAAAGAGAGATGCGTTAGTTAGCGGGGAAGAGTTAGACAAGAAATGTACTAGGTAGTTCGAATTGTCATTGTGAACTGACAATTGTAAAGTTAGTGAATTGGGCGAATTAGGTTCTCGAAGCTTTATACCACGGGTCGTAATTACCTCGAGACTAGCATGACCCACTGCTGGGCGAAGGCCTCTACTCCTAACTTCCTTAGCTTCCAGTTTAGGACATACCAAATACCTACTGTTTTAAAGGAACGCAACATTCCGTATGATATGACAGAACGCGATCTTTGATGACACCAGAACATCGCCTACAATCTCAGATAGAATCAAACAAGTAAATTTATCTGCGAATGTGATAAGTTGATAGTGCAGCGTCACGACTGACAATCCCAAGGGCGTACCAGCTTTTGGCCAGAACCAAAAATTTCCTTAACACTTGTCGAAAGTGCTTTTACGCGAATATTTTGAATGATAAAGAAAGCCTTTCCGAGCTGGTGAGGTGAAAAACTTTTTTTTTTTAAGTTTGATTGTAAGATACAGTGGTCCAGGGGGCAGCCGCCCCCCCTGCCTCCCCTCGTACGCCCGTGCACGACGCGTCATTGAAATAGTCACTGAGGTTAGTCAGGACAGACAGGAATTAGAATTTAGCTGGACAGTGGACAGAGGTGTGAAGGTTAGGGGGATGAATGTGGTCATTGGACCGGAAGGAAGGGTTGGAAGGACTTCTAATTATCTGTCGTAACGTGTTATCTTTAACGGCCGTTCCCAATATTCAATCCACGTATAGTTTTCCTTACCAACAGTTACATTTTGACAGATTACCCATAGAAAATGTGTCAAAATGTAACTATTGGTAAGGAAAATCCTCGGTGGATTGAATATTGGGAACGGCCGTAAGGCGATAACGTTGACTTCATGGCTGTTTCGGTCACATCTTAGAGTATGACACCCTTGGACATAGGGTTGTTCCGATTGGCAATATAGTTTTTTGGTAATGATTAAACGGACTGGGCGCAGAAATGTAGGAAGCAGGGGCGTGAGCCGCACCTCGCGCACAGATTTGAGCGCCTTTTTTATACCTATCTCGTTAATCTATGGGACGACAAACCTTGCAGGCCTAGGCCTAGGCAAGGCAGGGCGCCGAAATAATACTAAAATACTGAAATAATACTGAAATCATTTTAAAATACGCCACTGCAGTCTGCAACCAACTTTTACTTTTCACCTTATTATTTTTTTCTTTTCAATCTCAATTTAAAAGTAATATAAAAAGAAACAAGAACTAATAAGTCATTTGGTCGAAAACACGCTTGTAAGTTAAGTTTCGTCAATACTTACGGAGCGCGCCTGTAAAGCCTGGCAAAAAAGAGTAGAGAAACTAAATGAAGGTGCCACTTTTTACGCAACTGTCACATTTTTAATATAAATTGCTTAAATATGGCAACAAATTTGTATGAGAAATATGCAATAAGAACGAGTAGGTACATTCTCCGAATCAATCCGAATATAGCGCGCGCGCGGTACGGGGCGCGGGCGCCGAGCGAGGTGGGGGCGGCGCGGCGAGCGGGGCAGGGGCGATCGGCGATACATTGTATATTGCATTGCTGCGGCGATCGACGTCCACGGCAGCGTAAATGGGCATTAAAGAAAACTGTGTACTCTTTACTTTTTTGAATAGCCTAACAAATTTTGGATTATTTCTGCTCAGAATCACAAGGGTTTAAAGTCTTAAATAATAAAAAAAAGTGTCCCACAATTTTTCGTCAGTTTTGTGACGCCTTTTTACATTACAAATTTTCTATGGAAAAATTTAGGACTTTTTTGGAAAAAAGGGTACACAGTTTGTTGAAAATACCCAAATTGTTAGTAATTCGTATACAGAACCCTAGGTACCTATGCACGCAAAAAAAAAACCAGAACAAGTGCGAGTCGGACTCGCGCACGAGGGTTTCGTACAAAGATTTCCTTGCTTTTCCCTAGTGTTTTAAGTTGTCCAGTATTAGCAGAGCAATGTTCCTAAGCAAAATGTACGCAGTGAGGGGTCATTTTATATTGGTTTTTGACATATACAGACAGACAAAAATTTAAGATTTTGAGAATTTTCTGAGTGGCTGTGATAAGAGCTACCTTCATACCAAATTTCAAGTTTCTAGGACAACTGGAAGTACCCTTTAGGTTTTCACAGTACGGCAATTCGTATATGGAAACAACCTTTTTAATGTAATGACTATCTAAACTATAACGAGTTTGTATGACGTTTGGAACAGCGCCCGCCCGTGAGCGTATTTGGAACTAAAATTTAGTATGAGATTTCTCGATCTCGATACGATAACCGTAACGTAACGCAGGATTCGACAAGTGCTTAGGGCACGGGATGCGAAAAGCACGTGACTGCACAGCCTGGAAGGAAATTGAAGAGACCTATACTCAGCATTGGGTAGTAATAGGTAATAGAAGAAGAAGAGAGAATGATTAAATATGAAAATGGTGCATTTAATTATTCTCACAAGCAAAGCATTGCCCTAATTATTTTTTTAACAATATCCAGAGAGTGTAGAGATTTAGTATTTTCACAGAGATCCTCTGCTTATTCAACAAAGCTAAATCCAGTATCAATGTAATGCGTGCAGAAAAGTATACTTAAATGCTTTTGGGTCAATCAACTTTTTATTGCCGCACGGTGTCATGGAGATGTCCCCTGGGTAAGTCGGCTAAAATAAGATTTTATAAGGCACGACTCCATCAAACGTTAGCATTTTCAACAGTTATATGCCAGTTCTTTCACGCTTCATCTCCTAAGTATGCAAATCCTGACTTTCGGTGGATTGGTGCCTTAGAAAATCTTATTTTATACGAGTTACCTAGGGGACATCTCTATGGCAACGAGTGGCAATATTATGAAAACTTGATTGACCCATTTATAGGTATCCTGCAGTTCAGATAAATGTAAAAAAGAAAATAATTAAAGTTAGCATAACAATCGAAAAGAGCTCTAAATTTTTTATTTTTACCTGAAAAATAAAACAAAAATTATTTTATGCACACAATCACTGTAGCTTCTCCGCCTCAATCTTCGATAAGTTGGCAACAAACCCTTTTAATATAACTCACGGCACATGTTCTATTCAGACAACAGTTGCCGTTTATTGGACATTACTTAATTGGATTGATTCGTAGGGGATGTCCGGTGGATTAATTACCGCTTACTGGATTTGTTGGTATACTGTAATCAGTACAAAAGAGTTACAAGTTAAACTCTTCGAATAACCAACTTAGAAAAGTTGAAAACCTTCGACATTGTCATTTCAAAGTTCGATATTTTAAAAACGGGTGAACCAATTTTAATGAAACTTAGCTAAGAACCATTTCGATTAAACTAGTTTTCGATTAAAAAAAACCGCATCGAAATCAGTCCGTCCGTTTGGGAGCTATGATGCTACAGACAGATACACAGGTCAAACTTATAACACCCCTCTTTTTTGTCGGGGGTTAATAATGAACCATTAACTGATATAAGTTCGCGTCTTATAAAAAACTCTAAATACTTAGGGTCGATTGACTAATATTGTTTAGTAAGTACCTAGGTTTACTTGCTCTTTTAACATGAACATGAACTTTTAACATGAAACTACCGTGAGATTCAATCATAGTGAAATAAACGGGGCACTCACGAATGTCAGTCAGGCATAGTCATTTATAATACAGCCATAAGTTTCGGGCTAATCCGTAGTCCTTCCTCTGGGAGCACACGCTTCGCCGGTAGCGAAACGCAAAGCTTGTGTTCTCAGAGGAAGGATTACGGATTAGTCCGAATCATGTGCTATACTCGACTGACATACGTTGTTCCAAAATAGTTACTGGAAACAGTGTCTCTGCTGCGTCTCGCTGACACTGGGTCATTCGCTCCCAGAATCAGGACTATAAGTACTTATACGAGCAAATCGTCGCGGGTGAGCAAACCTACCAATTAGTCTGAAACTTATTATGTCGGGCTAAACTCGACATATATAAGTGAGTTATCTGTTTAAATACCACTAATGGTTTTAGTAGAGTCTTCTTTTTAATTTCAATATTTTGCTACGTGTTAGCTATGTTACTTAGCCTCCGTCACGTCATTCTTACGAACAATTAAGAACGTAAACAACCAAGTAAGAAGTATTGTTCCTGCAAGAATAAAAAACGTAGGGTACATTTTATAAATATCTTTCTCTATAGTAAATCTACCCACGCAGCGGGGCGCCGGTATTGAAATATCTCGAACATCCTTTTTTATACAACAAAATGACACCTGTCAAATACTTGAGGCTGGGATTACAGTAATGGGATGTAAACAGATCGGAAATAGGTAACTACATGTGTCACTGCTTAAAATTTGTTGCATTGTTAACTAATGTTTTTGTTGTCGTTTAAAAGTTAATCCAATTATAAAAGGGAAACGGCGTTTTAAACTTCCAAATGAGACAAAAAAAAAAACATTCCGACAAATTGAGAACCTCCTTTTTTTGAAGTCGGGTAAAAAGGCGAGACAACAACAGTCAGTGCTTATGTTTTATAATGTGGAAGTATGTTTTTCGGTATGTCCTTTATTTACACAGAAATAAAACAATATTTTAGTTTTTTTTTGCACGATATTGCCACGATTTTTAAAGGTGTCGTTTCGTCCCGAAAAAAATACAGTTTTTTACAGAAACAGAACAGCAACTGTCTGATTTCAGAGAGGAGAAGTTGTGGATAAATAAGCTATCTAATTATAATTTAAAGTCCCTTTCTTCCTAGGGTTCCAGAATACACAACGAATATAACAGTCGAATTAAGAACCTACTCCTTTTTCGAAATCAGTTAAGAACAATTGTCCACACCAATTCACCTTGCACCTAATAGTAGATAAGGCCAGCACATCAGTTGGTTTAAAAAAAGCGAAGTCTATAAAAATAAACCTATTCCAAAAAACCCGTCCTAATCCAATCCGTTTTAAGGCCCACATCTATTGACGGTCATCTCAAAACAAAAGCCTTTCGCCGCAGCCTCCGGCGGCGCGTCAAACGGCCGGCTGTTTGTCTATTTGCGCAAAGACCGCTCACCCACGTTTAATGTGCAAACAGTACGACTCCATTTCAACGGACGATACGATTTCAAAAAGTAAGTTGGTGAGTGCAAGATTGTAAAGTAAAGTGGCGTTACGCAGTTCTATTTCCTAACACACCAGGAGTTTTACTCATCATCATCATCATGTCAGCCGAAACACGTCCACTGCTGGACATAGACCTCCCCCAAGGCTCTCCACTCGGACCGGTCTTGTGCTTTCCGCATCCACTGCGGTCCCGCAATCTTTACTAGGTCGTCGCTTCATCTTGTTGGAGGCCTACCGACAGCTCGTCTTCCGGTTCGCGGACGCCATTCGAGAACCTTCTGACCCCATCGACCATCAGTTCTGCGAGCAATGTGCCCCGCCTACTGCCACTTTAGTTTCGCAATTCTTCGGGCTATGTCGGTAACTTTAGTTCTACTGCGGATATCAACATTTCTGATTCTGTCCCGCAGAGAAACCCTTAATTTTCACTGTCCCTGGTAAATGTGTTGTAAGTAACAGCTATTTTTAACCGACTTCAAAAAAAGGAGGAGGTTCTCAATTCGTCGGAATATTTTACCAGGATGTTTTGAGCGCTTTATTATCATCGTTCAGCGTTCAAACACTGCCACACGCATTAACAATAACCTACACTCAACTTTGCGGTGCATCGGGTTTTACAAATTGTTACAGGTATTTTTTCATAAAAAAAAAGCCGTGATAGCCTAGTGGTTTGACCTATGGCCTCTCAAGCAGAGGGTCGTGGGTTCAAATCTCAGCTCGCACCTCTGAGTTTTTCTGAATTTATTTCTGAATACATTTGTAATTTATCATGAGCTTTTCGGTGCAGGAAAACATCGCGAGGAAACCTGCACACTCCTGCGAAGCAATTCAGTTATATGTGTGAAGTTCCCAATCCGCACTGGGCCCGCGTGGGAACTATAGCCCATGCCCTCTCATTCTGAGAGGAGGCCTGTGCCCAGCAGTGGGACGTAAAAAGGCTGGTGATGACGATATTTTTTCTTACAATGGGCTTTATAAGAAGGCTCAGGGTCACTTAAAGGGCAATGGAACGAGCTATGCTTGCGTATACCTGCGAGATCGAATCAGAAATGAGAAGACCGGTAGAAGAACTACAGTTACCGATATAGCTCAGCACATTGCACACCTCAGAGTGTACTGACACTTACTGAGCAATGTGCCCCGCCAACTGGGGCGGGGCACATTGCTCGCAAAACTGATGGCCGTTGGGTAAGGTTCTAGAGCGGCGACCGCGTACCGGATTGCGGAGTGTTGGTGCCTCCCGCAAGGTGGACGGACGATCTGGTAAAGAGCGCGGGAAGCCATTGGCTGCGGGTAGCACAAGACTGACCGTCGTGGAGATCCTTGGGGAAGGCCTATGTCTAACAGTGGACATCATCCGACTGATACAATAATGACGCATTTTTTATAAAAAAAAAATACCAGTGGTTGGCCCCAAACCTATCAGGTAATGGAAGGTGCAGATGATGCCAAAGGTGCTACTGGCTGGTTCAGTAACAATTATATTTTTTATAAACTCACTGAAACATGAATACACAGAAAAAAACCAGACATTATGTCCAGCCGTGGTGTAGGGGAAAGGCACACGACCCGGAGTGTCGAGGATCCGGGTTCGATTCCCGGGGTTGGCATTTTTCTGGTTTTTTTCTGTGTATTCATGTTTCAGTGAGTTTATAAAAAACATAATTGATATTCACGGGAAAACCGTAAAAATAAAAAATTGGGAGAAAAAATACAAAAAGATACTCCTACTGAGATCATGGTTCAGTAACAGCCTATTCAGTCTAGCCTTGAAGAATAATACTACTTCAAGCCGGGGGTCCTTACTTCAGAGTTGCAAAAGCGCTTGGTCGAAGCAACTTGTGACCAAAGGGCTGGCAGTTTTATCTCTCAAGGAATCAGCATAGCTATTAGCGAGGAAAGTTTTTGGGCGCCATGCCGCGGGAGCCTTATTTAGATTTATTTTAGTTTTAAGTTTTAACTTGTATTATTGTCATTATTAATTGTTTTTGATATTGTGCCCGTCCATGGCAAAATTTTAATCTGTGCCTCAAGCGGTGCACTTTTAATGTTTATATTAAGGTAACTAACTACATTGTAATACTTAGCATAATGATCAAGTAGATCTCAAATCAAGTAATGTTTGTCAGTAACGATAGATGGCGCAATTATAGGTTATAAAAGGTTAAGCTCATAGTGTAAGACCCTCTTTGACTTCCCTCTGTAGAACAAGTAACAATACAATCGAATTACTTATTTTCTCTTTTATTTGGCCGCCATTTTCACCCTCAGCTCCAACAGCCTTTCTGTAAATTATTTAAACGATAAAAGCAAAGTATATAAATACATTAAGTATCTATAACATCTTAACTTGTTTTTCTGTTTAATTTTTTTTTCCTATTTAATGCTTATGATATCTACATCACAAGTAAGTCCAGTTGCAATTAATGTTCTGTTACTACATCATTTAAGCATAATTTACTTTGACTTGTGACATATACCAATGTATAGAGAATTTAATAGGCTAGGATTTCTATGTTTAAAATTATTAAAATACCTTTTTATAATCATCATCATCATCACTATCATCATCATCGGCCTATTTACGTCCCACTGCTGGGCACCAGGCCTTTATGTAGATAATTAAAAAAAAAAAAATAAGTAATTTACGTAATCGCAAAAAAAATTTTTTCGTAAAGACGCGTTATTTGTGATAACACTGTGTAAAATGAAGTCAGACCGATATTTAATAGATGTCGTCACTAAAACGAAGCTGTTAGTAGAAGTGAGGTGGGGTGAGGAAGGCGCGAAGCGTTCAAGGTCATCCTCTCAGGGAAGCGTCTTAATTTTATTGTTTTTGATATTATGCCCGTCCACGGCAAAAATTTAAAGGTGTGTAAATGTCAAAACGTGTAATGGAGTCGTACTCGGCCTGTGCGCGGCCGCAGCTAATATTGACGGTCGCGCGCGGGCTGCGCGCGCATGTTTGCCGCCGGATGCACTCCGCTTTGCTTCGACAATGTGGGCATCTATACAGGCCTTATACTACGAAGTGCAAAATTCGAACTTCGTGTCGTGCCATCCCGCTCACGCTAATATTATTTAATACGGGAGTGAGCGGGACGATACGAACTTCGATTTTCGAATTTCGTAGTAGTCCCCCAGAGCCGAGGATGGCATGACCATCATAAGACCTGCTACCATATAGACTTATATTAACTATACAGTATGGACGGGTCCTTTAGTATTTACTCCGATTTTGTTGCCAATTTTAAAGCCCTGACGCAAAAGGACGGGTGGCAACTCAACCTATGGTGCCCGTCCTCCCCCACCATCACCTCACACACACAGCGGTGCGGCTCGCATACCTTGCCGCCCAACCGAAGTGTTACTGCTATCCTTAAAGAGTTATTATCGAGCAGGGCACCCAGCTGGGGAGACGGCAAAGCATGCAACCACGCCCCCGACTCAGGTCTAGCGGCAGCCTTCAGCCGTGGAACATCCGTACCAGAGGCATCCGCCATTATTTATACATTACAATGAATAGAAAACAAGTTATGATTTTTTTTCCTTAAAAATAAACATTAATCGGCTCTCCTGTAAAATTTGCAAAATGCACGTTAGTCAATTAGCCGTTCCAGCGTCGATATACACATATTAAACATCCAAAACCTGAGAACAAACATTTATATTCATCACGCAAACATCTGCCCCGACCGGGGATTGAACCCGGGACCTCAAGCTTCATAGTCAGGGTCTCTAACCACTTAGCTATACGGTCGGTAATTTAGGCCATACTTGTGCAACATCGCACCCACACTGCATCGCACCCGCCGCGTTTCGCAAGACCTCATCCAGAGCAAACAAAACCCAATCGGACTAGTCAAACGCCTGTAACGCTACCCGGTGACAGCGCTAATCCATTACGGACGCAAATGTTTGCGCAAGCCGCTTTTAAAAACTTTGGGATTGTCTATGCGTTCCGAGTATTGCGCGAGCATGATTTGGACCGACGTTTTTTTGTTTTAATTTTTGGTCGAGCTTCGTTTGTTTTTCTTAAAGTACCTACTTAGAAGGAGTTCGGACAAATATTTAATGTAATAAAAAAATGCACGTTATATATTTTTTTTCAAACACGAAATTTAAATTTACTTGGGTACTTACTTATGAGGGACACACAGGGAATGAGACTCGGCAAGTTCGCTGCTGGTTTTCAGTCTCCAGCCATGTTGTGCTCCACTAGCATTATTACATTATACATAATACATCATTAAGTAGGTATGTAGTTAAAAAAGAGCTTCGATTCTAAAGTTGTACGCTTAGGCGTATTATAACAAATGGAAGATAGATTTTTCTACCTACCGAAAATGTACTTAATACTTACCTACTTATAGCTATTATTCAGACACCTGATTCAGATTCAACTGTACCTAACCTCAACCATGTTGTAACATACGTAAATCATTATTAAGTTGTTATCTTCAAGCCAATCAATCAAATATACAACCAAAAACATTGCGAAACGCCTTAAAACAAACGAATGTACCCTTATTTACCATCCGACAATGCGGGTGGCGATCCATAACGTTCCAAATTAACCATAATTCAATCAATTCAATTGTAGAACACGACTGGCCATGTACAGCGTCAACGCCCTACGTAAAAAAAAAACTTTCTAAATTCGAACAATTCAGATGACTGACACTCAACTGACAGCTAGGGGAGCAGGAGCGATCGCGATTGGTCGAAAATTGGACAATGCGGCAGATGCGTTCACAATACTTTTTATGTAGCACGGCCATATTTGCTTAAATTCTCAACCGAAAAATTTAGTTACATAGAATAAAAATGCAGCTGACATTTTAATTTACGCGAGCTGACAGGAGATGCAGCGATTAAAACCTTCATAGAAATGTAAATATCGGAATAGTATTAATTACGATGGCGAGATACGGTCGCGCGGACTGAAATGATGAATTACTTCACCGTTTCATACGCAGGCATTGGAATTACAAGTACGCTGTCTACATAATTAATTTAATTACGAATTACTCGTGAAGTTTATTTTTGGATTGCTTTTTGTGGCACATCTGCTTACTTTTTCTGACGTAAACTTTATAAACGACATCGGCCCTTTTTTATGAACGCTGCTTTTACAGGCTTTAGACTAATTTATGTTTTCTTTACGTAATTTATTTAAACAATACAACCGCACAATAATCTCGTTCTTTTTTGAGGTAGTTTAAAAACTTACCTTATTTCCTCGAAACTGCGACATCTGACTTTCGAACTTATTGAGTAAATTTTACAGATTTTCAGTTATTAGGTCTAAATACCCAAAGTCTAATTAGACAAGCTTTCACGAAGTCAGTAGACCGGCGCCTTCGCAAACTCCTCCATCCCAAATACTAATGAAAGATAAACGGTTTTTTATTAAAATTCGATAATGGTGGCAAATTGGAAAGCAAGGCAAACACCATCGCAATACTGCTAAGCTGTTAATCCTGCTACTGTACAATATCACTGATACCATAATATCTGTTAGATAACAGCACCACCGTTTTGGGTGTAATCAGTTGCTTAATTATTGTGTAGGACATTCGGCGATTGTTGCACAACTTGCAACTAAACAACCAAAGCTCGAATCCATTTCAAAGTTTTCTAATTTATTAGGCTGGTTGTTAGGAATAGTCGTTATAGGTCTATAGTGTCCGACTGGGGTGTAAGTAGCTAAAAAAGGCATTAAACCAACTTTATATAAAGGGTCTTATATGCGTTCACTGGGTACACGGAAAAAACATTGTCTAGTCATCTTAGCAACTTTTTGAGTTACCGCGATTTAAAAGTTTGGAACGATGTAAAAAATTACGCATACCTAATAATTTTTGTCATACATCTCTTTTTAAAGAGATGAAAAAGACAAGTTATACAAATATTTGTATTTGTAACTGAGTGGTAACTTATAGCCTATTGAGGGCTCTACACTTTGAGATTAAAATGTCATTTTTAAAAAAAGTGACTAGATTTTTATGTTCTACAGGAGACCAGCATTCGGCCTGAAGGACTGACTCCAGTAAGAACGAATTCTCTTTTAGAATTCTGAATTTAAGCTTTTAAGCTTAAACCAAACCAAAGCAAATCTACTAAAAGTGCCAAATTTATTTAGCACTTTTTGTAGATTTGGTTCCAGTTAGAATCAGTTAGATCTTCATAGCGTTGAGTAGGTAACTGTCTCTCAAATGCATGTTTTTTTTTCACTTCTGAAACTACACTCGTCTTTGTTGCTTCTGTGATGCTTCAAAACGTATAGCAGATAGACGGGAGGCACCTTTGGCTCATCTGTGCGCTACAATTTTTCTACCACTTTCGAGGGGGACGAGTTACACACGTCTAGCTCATGTCAAAATTTATAACGTTCCCACAAACTCATACTAAAACAAAACTGTCACACAAATGCCAAAAACACGCGCACAATCATCAGACCCTGTGCATTTTGCACAGACTTATTGAAAATTTTTGGCAGAGGGGAAATCGCGCGTTAACATTTCCTTTTCTTTCCTGCTCTAGGCTTCAAACCATTGTAATTATCGTTTCTCTTTTCCGTTATCGTTATTCCCCATATTTCTCGATATTTTTCCCAAAGAGTCGGTTCGTCCCACGCATCGCCCTAAGGGTAGCGGTGATCCGTCATTTCGTAATGCACGGGGCTTGTATGAAATTATTAACAACGAGGGTCTGCCTAAAATATTAGCCTTTTTATACCAAGGATTGGCGGTTGAATGGCGGGATAGGAATTGTAATTTGGCTAGATTGAAATATTTTTGCGTAAAGTCCTGTAGGCATAGACTTGTTATACTGTATGAATAGGCCTTAGGTGCTCCATTTTATCCAGTTTTTTGGATCTAAAACACCAAATGAAAGCCAACGATTTTGGAAAAATTGAAGTGATGGCAGGGCCCCTTTAGGTGTCCTTTATGGGTCACGCGTACTCCTTCCTGGTGTGTCTTTTGTTTGTTAAAAATATCCTTCTATTTACTTATATCAATGCCTGTAGGTTAAATCATCAAATTGTATCAAATGTATATTTAAGGAATCTTGCAATGAGTTGAATAAATATGAATGCTAAAAATATCAATGTTCTTGGGTCTAATGCAGATTGAAAATTTTCTCAGACAAGTTTGGCACACGTATAAAGGTATCTTCGTTTTTCTTGACAAATTAGCTCATTATTAAATGCATTATGCGCACTTATTTTTCTAGAACACAAATCGGAATTGCACCCACGCCCTTTAATACTACTACTACTAGAAACCCGGTAAGTTATTTGCAAGTTGCGCTGTCTCCTCAGGGGGCCGAGCACGAGTTTTCGAATCCTGCGTTACGGAAACGAGTATCGAGAAATTTGTATGACGTTTGGAACAGCGCCCGCCCGTGAGCGTATTTGGAGCTAAAATTTAATATGAGGTTTCTCGATTTCGATACGATAACGTAACGTTACGCAGGATTCGAAAACTTCGTGCTCGGCCTATTGCACTCTATCTATCCACTTTTAACTAAATAAATCTCAGATTAACCTACTCGAAACTTATCCCACATCATCCCTTCATTACAATTTAACAGCATTACGCCATCGACTTTAAAATCTTTTAAGCTCGCCTCAAAAGCTTTAAGCTCCCCTCGGTGTTTGTTCGGCAAATTTGCGTAGCCGCGCAATTTCAGACATCAACGCGTACCCGCCATTCCGCGTCGTTGAGCTTTTTATGAGCTGTTTGAGCTTTTTTATGAGCCGTGAATTAAATGTTTGGTTGTGGGTATGAAAGTTTGAAAACGTTCGTTAATTTGTGGATCGAGCGCCTAGTGTAATTGATTAATAAATTAGTGTACATCTACGGTCTTACCTTACTCTTATACTAAACGTTTTCGACTGTTTACTCCTTGGTGTTTAACTGTAGATCAATGTTTTTTTTATTCAAGAGATGTTTTTTTATAACATCATTATTGTGAGTCTCTGTTCCGTTTTGCTGTTTTGCAGGTTAATTTCAAAAAGACCCAATTGATGTCCAGTATTCAAACCTGACTTAAGTGGCACTGGGCGGGGCACATTGCTCGCAGAACTGATGGCCAATGGGGTCAGAAGGTTCTCGAAAGGCGTCCATGGACCGGGAGACGAGCTGTCGGTAGGCCTCCAACAAGATGGAGCGACGGCCTGGTAAAGATTGCGGGACCGCGGTGGATGCGGAAAGCACAAAACCGGTCTAAGTGGAGAGCCTTGGCCTCCCCTATGTCGAGCAGTGGACGTCTTTCGGCTGAAATGATGATGATGATGACAAGAATAAAGAAAAGTTTGTCACGATTGATCCAGTTTTGGAGGACGAAAAAAGTCGAGAAACTAAGATTTTTGATTTTTTTACGGCGGCTTCCTACCACTCCCCCATTTTCGTCCATATTCACGTTACTATATGTATTATTTGTTCATAGTGACAAGACTTAAGCGCAGAAAAAGCCGCAAGAAAATCTTCCTCCGTACACAAAACGTGTTTATGTTTTCCTTCAATGACTCAACCTTTGTCGTCAAGTTACAACAATCTATATTTGAACCACTCCATCTGTGACGTAGCTCTGAGGTGACAGAAACATTGTTTTTAAAACAAACTTATCGAAGATAGTGGAGATTGAAAACTCGAGATAACTAAGACATCGATATAAGGATCTTGTTCCAAAATCACTTTCGTTTTTAGAGTTCCCTACCTCAAAAGAAAAACGGAACCCTGTGTTGTCTGTCTGTCTAAAAGCTTTCTCTTTGAAACGCGTGGAGGTAGCAAGCTGAAATCAACGTCAAATACTCAGTACCTATTCATGCCTGCAATCCCTGACTTTCATTTGTTATAATGAATTTACTACTGCCCATGTCCTACTGACTCGATTCCCGTGATAGGCGAACTATTTACAGACTTTTTTTTTACGGAATTCTCAGTCCGCGAGTCTGTCTCGCAGCTTGGCCGGTTTTTGATCTCCTTGTACTGTTGTGTGGTGTTCAATAAATAATACTTATTGTTTGTACTGTATTTTATGGTTGAATCTCACGGTAGTTTGAAGTCTAACCTAAGCGTACAGTCCGTGCACGAGCTCTGAGAAATCTGGGGTTGGATTTGTTTTATTTTATCAAACACATAACATCCATATAGAAAATTTTTACTACAGTGTCCCGTCGCTATGAAGGCAATCCTGACACTGCACTTGCTAGCATTTTTCACTTATGGTTAACATGTCAATATCAGACACTTCATGTCTGCGCAATGCGTCAGGATTAACTTCATAAGGGCGGGGCACTATAGTTTATTTAAATAATAACATACTCATACCTATAAATAATTATGATATTATTCCATACTTGTCTAGTATCTGCTTGTTAAAAATTTAAATTAACACAGCCCCTGCTGTGGTTTCAGAAGTCTTTCTTGCCCCGTACGAGCGAAATTTGAAATGGACTGCTACGACATGGGCATCTTTAAAGGGTGAGCTTACCGTTTCATGCAAGACCGGCAACGCACCAGCAGTTTCAGTGGCGCTGTGATATCTTGTCATCAGGTGAACCGCATGCCCGTTTGTCGGCTTTAGTATTTTGGCTTCAGAGAGAAGCCCTGATTCCTCGGAGCTCGCGCGTAGACTGTAACGTCTCGTTCGGCCCCGCCCGGCCCGTCGCCTCTGTCCCTACAATACCTACACTCTATCCCGGGGACATTGTTAACACAGCCAGCCCGCTATTTCCGCTGTCCGGGAGGATGGATGGGCTCCCCAGGGCTCCCCTCCCGGGTGACGATAGGCTTGATTGAAATGGGACTGTTCTCTTTTTTTTGGGGGATTTTACGAAGGACTTTGGCCGTTAATTTTAAGATATTTTTTGCATGTAGCAAAGTTGTACACGTATTGTTTGAAATTTCATGTAACGTGAAATTAAACCTAATCTAATCTATGGCTCGAGTTTAGCCCCGGCATGTTTCGGACCGATTTTGATAAAACATTAGCTGGGAGCCATTTCGATTAAACTAGCTTTCAATTAAAAAAAAACATATCTGTCCATCCGTTTGGGGGGTATGATGCCACAGACAAATAGGTACAATACACAGATACGCAAGTCAAACTTATAACACCCGTCTTTTTGCACCGGGGGTTAAACACAGTGTTTACTAATTGTATAAGGTTTTGTATCTAGATGTAGAGCAACAAATAATAATAATAATTACTAATTGTATAACGTTTTGTATCTAGATGTAGAGCAACAAATAATAATAATAATTACTAATTGTATAACGTTTTGTATCTAGATGTAGAGCAACAAATAATAATAATAATTACTAATTGTATAACGTTTTGTATCTAGATGTAGAGCAACAAATAATAATAATAATTACTAATTGTATAACGTTTTGTATCTAGATGTAGAGCAACAAATAATAATAATAATTACTAATTGTATAACGTTTTGTATCTAGATGTAGAGCAACAAATAATAATAATAATTACTAATTGTATAACGTTTTGTATCTAGATGTAGAGCAACAAATAATAATAATAATTACTAATTGTATAACGTTTTGTATCTAGATGTAGAGCAACAAATAATAATAATAATTACTAATTGTATAACGTTTTGTATCTAGATGTAGAGCAACAAATAATAATAATAATTACTAATTGTATAACGTTTTGTATCTAGATGTAGAGCAACAAATAATAATAATAATTACTAATTGTATAACGTTTTGTATCTAGATGTAGAGCAACAAATAATAATAATAATTACTAATTGTGTAACGTTTTGTATCTAGATGTAGAGCAACAAATAATAATAATAAGCTACTTTAGGTGTTGACCGTACTTGCTTAATGAAGATATACCTGATCGAATGACCATAATAGCGTTTTCTTAATGAAGATATACCTGATCGAATGACCATAATAGCGTTTTCTTAATGAAGATATACCTGATCGAATGACCATAATAGCGTTTTCTTAATGAAGATATACCTGATCGAATGACCATAATAGCATTTTCTTAATGAAGATATACCTGATCGAATGACCATAATAGCGTTTTCTCCTGTAAAATACGTACGCAAAGCCATATCGTACGATCTTAAGTACATCTCACGTCACAAAGATTTAGCATTATCTGTACAAAAGATTTCGAGATTTTTCATAAATTTTCGTCAAATGTGCATTGTGCTTGTAGATATTATCTGTGGCCTTGTGCTTATCTGTGGAGTGTTGAAAGCACTGAATTAAGTACACGATAGATATTATCTTGGATCGAACGTTGGACTCGTTGGCTGGCGAATGTTGTAGGCCGTGGAAAGGGCTTGATTCTAATGATAAAAATGTGCAACCTGTATTTTAAAGTAATTATGTATCTCTATTTAGTTTAAGAAGAAATGAAAAAGAACGAGTCGGACAGACTGACAGACAACGGAGTCTTATAAGTATAGTAATAGAGCCTGGTTCGCACCTTTTGGATACCAACAATAAAAAGCGATAAGACGTAGGTAGTTTGTAGAGTTCCGTAGCCACTGGCAAATCGGAATCGGAGTAGTTTCCGATCGTCATTGGCATTTTACTCAAAAACTACAAGATCGATGAAATTTTGGAGTACCTATAGGTGACTTGTAAGAACCGCTACTTAGTTTGGTATGTAGCACACCATACATGTCATCATCATCTTATTTAAGAGTGCTACTCTTGTCGATGCAGTTGTCTCCAGTCCGTTCTTTCCAATGCAAGTTCTTTCACCTCCTGATACGACACAACGTCTATCTTCTTTTTTATTTGATCTAAATACTCTATCCTCGGCCTTCCCCTTCCTCTCTACCATACATGTAACAAAAGCTAAAAAGCTGAATAAAATTTTTCCGAGTGCTCTTGGCTTGATTTTAAAAGCGTGAATTTGTGTTTCCTTCGTTGCAACACGACCGAATTTCTGATTCTTTCACAAGATAATAGGTACAACATGTAGGACGAATAAAGAAAGAAAAAACACGTCAGTAAATAATTGAAAAAGTCTGAAAAAGTTTGGAGAAGGTAAGTATCTAATTGAGGAAAGCGTTAATCTAAACAAGCCATCTTACGTCCTTTAGGAACCAAACTTTCAGTTTGTGTGCACTTCAATTTGTGATTTGTCAATTTTTGCGTAGCATCGTGATAAACATTTCAAAGCTGAGATATGTCATTTGTCATTTATTTATAACTCATAAGATGAAACTACCGTGAGACTCAATCGTAGTGAAATAAACGGATAATTCACATACATAAATCGACTTTAGCCGGACATATTCCGGACTAATTCGTAGTCCTTTCTCGGGGAGCGCACGATTCGGCGAAACTGCCCTCGTTTTCTTCGTCATTTTACAATAAGCTAGGGTTTATTTTTTAACTTTAGAAATTTTAGAGATTGCATAGGCAAGTGTGTAACTTGGTGGTACGTGCATTCTCAAAATTACACAATGCACTGAACCATAAAGATTCCGATAAATGCGTGTAAACTAAGAACAAAATCCTGATCCCATCTTGATCGATAAGTGTTGCACAGAAACTGTAATTTTGGTTGAAAAATCACCTATTTGTGTAACAAGCGACGATATCAAACCAGATACGTTATCACCGACAAAATTACCGCAGATAAGGTGATTGATGGAGTCCGTGTACACGAATTATACGCAGTTTAGTGGCCATCAGCGTATAATGGTGTGATAAAGCAGGATCTCTGGAGAGGACGGTACGTTTGCGTCATATTTATGTGATCGAGTTGGTGAAAGAAGTCGTCATTTATTTACGCAATTTATGCTCTTTGAACGTCAATGTGTAGGCCCGGAAAAAGCATAAAGACCGGACTAGAATCTCTTTATCGTTTATACCCCAAAAAGTATTATGAATGCGTTCGCATTAATATTTCAATTATTATACTCGTATAGAGAATCGGCGCGGGAAAATGATTGGACATTTGATACGACACGACAATTTCTTCAAGACCATTTTAGAAGGAAAAGTTGAAGGACAGAGAGGAAGAGCCTAGGCGAAGCTACATGGACCAGATAAAGGAGAAGGCCGGTGTCGTGTCGTATCAGGAGGTCAAGGAACTGGCTCATAGGAGAAATGATTGGAAAAAACTCCACCGACAAGAGTGTAACTCTTAAGTTTGATGATGATGATTATACTCGTATAGAACTATAGTGCTCCGTCGCTATGAAATCATAGCTATGAAGTATCTGATTATTGACAATGTTAACCATAGGAGAACAATGCCAGACTTGCTTGTTGCGTGTGGCAAACAAGCAAGTCTAGCATTTTAATAAATAAAACAGTTAATAGAAGAGAACATCAGATGTTGAACAGGAGCCCTCTCAGTATTGTGCCGCGGGTGAAACCACGGCGCTGGATTTCAGAGGGACCCCTATAGAGAGGTCACTGTACCATATATGACAATCATGGTCCATGACCATGACACTTAGGTATACCTCTGCTTAATCCATGAACTCAAAGAAAATTCTAATAAATTTCGGACTAACGACGACCGGATAGCTTAGTGGTTAGACCCTGACTATGAAGCTTGAGGTCCCTGGTTCGATGCCCGGTTGGGGCGGATGTTTGTATGATGAATACGAATGTTTGTTTTCGGGTCTTGGATGTTTAATATATATTTAGGTATGTATTTATCTACATAAGTCTGTTTATCTGTTGTCTGGCACCCATAGTACAGGCTTTGCCTAGTATGGGACTAGGTAGGTCAAATGGTGTCCAATTGTCCCACGACATTTATTTATTATTTAATATAGATGGCGCTATTGCGCTAAGGAGACGACCTCTTTATACTGAAACTAGCTACATGGGCGACATTGCACAGCCGTTGCCATTGCCAGTCCTCTCGGTTTTATCGTCCTTGCTATGATAAAAGAGATCACCTTATTAATGTACGCACCTTGATGGCTCCCAATCGCGTCCCAACTAAGATGTTCGCTTTAATTGATTTATTGAGTGTTGACGACATCCGGAAGCCGGGGCCATAATAAATTATACGGCCATAGATTACAGAATACCAACACGTGATACGGGATGATCGATCGCGGCCATTTTATCGATGGAACCAAAATGGCCGCGCGTCAGATGACGTCTTCATTGTTAGTGCATTGTTACGGACACCGTTACGAACACATTTGTGTTATCGTGATGAAATTTTGAATTTATAATAAGATGTTGGTAGAAGGGATTACGATCGTATGACAGTAGCTGGCGTAGCAAGCGGTTACTTGGCTGGAAAAACTAATTTAAGTAAAATAAAGCGACTGGTTAACATAAACAAAAAAACAAAGTACTGACCAAGTGAAGTGCTAGTCGGATTTGGTCACCAAGGGTTCTGTATTTAGCATTGTGAGAACTAGCTTCGTGCCAAATTTCATGAGTCAGCACCATTTGGATTTTGATTTACATGAAATTGACAAACAAATGATTTTTTAAACAGTTTTAAATGATTCGCGGTTAATTGCATTAGACATAACACAAACGGGTTGTTTGCCCGTGATCATGATGCATGTAACTGCATCGAAATATCGGTAGCTCATCACACCTATAAGGTAATCGCGGTCAATATCCCGCTTACATTATTACAAATGCTGTTTTGTGTGCGTTTGTCGAATTTGTGTGAATAAATCTCTCTCTCTCTCTCTCTCAAATGGACAGACAGGCAGGCTGTTTTTTCCTTTTGATGTACGAAACCCCTTAACCCGTTTCAACTTCTTAAAGTTGATGTAAAGTAGAAACTAATTTGTAAGGATGGCCCTTAATAGGGAACCGGTTTAAATGGGCTTCCCCTGACCGCGACACCTGCAAATAGCCAGAGACATCAGGATTTGAAAAGTTACTTAGCGCGAGCTTATCAGATTAAAGTTTTAGTTTCGATTAAATGTAAATATTAGGTACATAAGTATAATAATCGCGAACACGTTAAAGCAATTACAGGGAAGATTTTTCACTGAATAAATAAATAAATGTCATGGGACAAATTGACACCAATTGACCTAGTCCCAAACTAGGCAAAGCCTGTACTATGGGTACTAGACAACGGATAAACATACTTGTATAGATAAATACATGCTTATATACATATTAAACATCCAACTACTACTAATAATACTGAGTATGTTTATTGTTTGTGGTCTTTTAAAAGCTTTTCAAAAGCAAGAACTTGTGATGTACTAGGGTGGTAGTTTTACTAGTATCCTCCTCAGCTCATTTTCTAATTCAGGGCACCGATTTTACAAAACAAATTTATTAGCCTGATTTGATTTTTGGGGTTCCGTACCTCAAAAGGAAAAACGGAACCCTTATAGGATCATTTTGTTGTCCGTCTGTCTGTCTGTCTGTCAAGACCCTTTTTCTCCGGAACGCGTTTAGGTAGCATGCTGAAATTAATATCAAATACTCAAGCTTGCGGTCCCTTGAAGCTGTGAAAGTGAACGCAATCAAAAGAGACAGTCATTAAAAAGGTGGTTTCCATACAAATCGCCGTACTGAGAAAACCTAAAGGGTACTTCCAGTTGTCCTAGAAACTAGAAATTTGGTATGAAGGTAGCTCTTATAGCACAACCATTTCAAAAAGTCTCAAAATCTTAAATTTTTATGTCTGTCTGTAGATTTCGCAGACCAATATAAGTTGACCCCACAGTGCGTACATTTTGCGTAGGAGCAAGGCTCTGCTAGCACTGGACTTCTTAAAACACTGGAGAAAAGCGTTAAAACCTTTCTACGGAACCCTCGTGCGCGAGTCCGACTCGCACTTGTCCGGTTTTTTACTAGACGTGGATAATCATTAGGTCCATACGTTTTTAGAGCACTACAGGAATTTTAATTTCATCACATTTTCTCCATCCATTTTCGAGTAGTATTTTCACAGGTTTCAATTGTAAATTCGATACCATGGACGGTTTTTCTTTATCTCATAGAAAGAAATGACAAATTCCAATGCATTACATCGCGTGACTATAAACATGTAACTTTTCTACAAAATATTAAGTCCGAACTTAAATGTTAGTCTCATTTGCTATGCACTGTTTCAACTTTTATTATGTAAATAAAATTTCGTGTTACACAGTCCGAACTTAAGATCATCCCTGTACGCGGTAATGATAATGAATGACAAATTCCAATGCATTACATCGCGTGACTATAAACATGTAACTTTTCTACAAAATATTAAGTCCGAACTTAAGATCATCCCTGTACGCGGTAATGACAATGAGTGACAAATGAACACTGCTTTATCGAGATAAATATCTATTTTATTCTGTGATTTTATTCGTATTACTATTTGACCACTCATTTTATGATAGGTATTATTATCATATTATTGGCGTAAATTAAAAATAAAAATAAAAAGGGTAGTTTGGAATTCATTTCTTAAAAAAGGGTAGTTTAGGACTTACATAAAAGGGTAGTTTGGAATTTATAAAATATTAGCGGGTACGTTGGTTTTGTCATTAACTAAGTTGAGTACATGGTTTACATATGTCAGTAGTGGAAGTGGTGGCATGTTGAGCGGTTGTTGTTGTGCTTCGTAAATGGCCTCGTGGAGAGTGCCGAAACGCGTCAGCGTTTAGTATAGTGGTGGTGGTGATAGTTGGGTCTGTGTGGCATGTGTTGATTCGTGTAGCAGTGGAGGCGGAGGCGTTGCATGGAAACATACATTTGCCGCACAGATATAACTATTTGTCATTAGTGGTCGCGGGTGAGCAAAGTAACTGTTTTTAGTTCATATATAGTGAATACCTTTACTTTTTGTCCTTTTGAATAGTTTTTTAGGGTTCCTTAGCCAAAATGGCAAAAACGGAACCCTTATAGGTTCGTCACGTCCGTCTGTCTGGCTTAGCTCATGGTACTAGAACACAAGAAGGCTGTGATTTTGCATAGAGTGGCGGTGATGGCTTGGGACCCTATACATCCCTTTGTAATTTAAATTTTCACAGATATTTGACCTGGAGACCCTATACATCTCCTGCTCAATTAAAACGTGCCAGTAAAGTAGTGTTCTGGTTTTGCTGTTCTAATAATAACTTTTTACACTTGTTTCTAAAATGCGGTTTTTTTTTTCTCTCTTAATCTTTTAATGACAGAGTGAGGTTTCTTTGTGTAATTTGTCTGTGGTTACGTATTGTAAGAGCTAATGTAACTTGTTTTTAGAAAAAATGACTTTGTGCCAAGTTTCTTGCGGCGCATTCTTCTTGGCAATCATGGTCTTTCCGAAAGCGCTGGTAGACTCAAAAAAATGACGTGTAAAAGAGCATTCAACTGCCTATTTGCTGAATAAAATTTTGATTTTGATTGATTTTGATTTTACCATCAGGATGAGCCTCTTGCTCGTTTTCGTCCCCCTTTCAATTAATTAAGGTACCTATTAGAATAAAAAAAAAAAAAAACTTCATCAAAAAAAAGTCCATCTGTGAGTGGTCTTCTCGATGATTTCGAGTCGTACAGGTGTTTTTGCACTTAACTTGTAAACTTTAACTCCTCTAGGTCATCAATTAAATTATCTTTATGTGCAAAACTGTCGTGACTTTGTGTATTTTTTTATAATTACGATTTCTCAGGTTCTTTTCAAAATTAAAATCAGAATTTTATGCATTGTAGGTGATGTACGCAACTCTGTACAATTAGGCCCTAAAACACCTCGTGTGATCTTATTATAAAACTCGGTTTCGCTTCGTTTTATAAAACCACTCTTTTGTTTTGACCCTCATTATGTGACAGTTGCGTAAACTACTATTTTACACGGAATTTTTGAGTCTGGCAGCGTATTGGGAAAGATCATTATTGCCAAAATGATTGCTCCCGCAATTAGGAAACAATTAATATGAAGATAATTTTCAAAAGGCGGAGTTTAATGTTTAAGGCGTTTTATCTCTCTCAACAGAGGCCCAAGCACGAATATTCGAATCCTTAGTCACATCCTTGAATTGCTTCGCAGGAGTGTGCAGTTTTCCTCACAATGTTTTCCTTCATCGAAAAGCTTATGATAAATTACGCACATAAATTCCGAAAAACTCAGAGGTGCGAGCCGGAGTTTAAACCCACGACCCTTTGCTTGAGAGGCCATAGGTCAAACCACTAGGCTATCACAGCTTATTAGGGTTATTAACACCGTGATACTAAGTACACTTTAGACCTAATTTCCGTCTAGCTGCTTTTAGGGTGTTTTTTGTATCGTTTCGATTGCTTTTTTCCTGGGATAAAAGTCACCCATGTCACTCTCCGGCCCTCCGGCTCCGCAAAAACACGCCGATCCGTTATTCCATTTTGACGTGAAAGGAGGACAAACACACACACACCTCCGCATTTCAATCTATTATATTATCCTAGCTAGTGCCTGCGACTTCGTCTGCGTAGAATTCTGTGTGAATCTAGCGTGTATGTTATCTCCATACCAAATTTTATCTAATGATCCGCCGTTTTTGTTGGGTTGACATACATACATACATATATCACGCCTCTTTCCCACGGGGGTAGGCAGAAACTATGGCTTGCCACTTGCTCCCATTCTTACACACCTCTTTTGAGCCTCCTCCACATTAATACATCTCTTCATACACTCTCGCCGGTTCCGAGTTCTACGCGCCTGACATTTCCGGAGGATAATTATTATAATAAATAACAATAAAAATTGTAAAAACCTAACTTAAAACAAAAATAAATATATAGGAAATGATAATAATAATAACGGCGAACGGTCTAATAGCGAAGAGCCTTGACCATCACCTTAAAAGGCTCTCGCTAGGTGGTTGGGTCAAGGGTCAGATACAGAAGGCGGCACTCCTGGACACGGCTCGGATAGTCAGGAGGTTCCTCTCTCTGTCGCCCTGACCACCGGTAGCTTAGGCCCCGCCTCGCTGCCGGCGGCACCCTAGGTTAGGTTTTTATAATGTTTTTATATTTTGTATTAATACTGTTTTATTACTGTTTATATAAATATCGTAAAGACCTAACTTGGGACAAAAATAAATATACAGATAATAATAAAAGACATTTATTGAATAGTTTTATATCACCGACATTGCTGGCGTAAGTTCTCCTAGGGCGTCCTCTACCGGTACCACCATTCATATTCGCTCCGTAAATACCTTTAGTCAATCCACTTTCATTCATCCTCATCACATGACTAAATGTGTGATTGAGTAACAAATACTTAGTCATCTCAAATTTTCTGGCAGCATCCTCTCACAACGAATCAGCATTGCAATAGAGCAAGGAAATGCTGCCAGCATTTTTGTGACCATGCCGCGCAAGAACTCTTTTTTATATTTGTTAACCGACTTCAAAAAAAGAGAAGGTTCTCAATTTGACTTTATGCTTTTTTTGTGTTTATTACGCGACTACTCCGCCGATTTTGAAGTGATTTTGATCATTCTTTTTTGTTTGAAAAGGTTGGTCTCATATAAATTGTAACCAAATCGGATCTTTTACCAAAAAAGTAAAACTGCCTTCAAAAAAACCTAAAACAATTCTCTAAAGCCATGTTTTATGGCCTAGCACGAATGCGAAGTGGGCACGGTGCGGTCGGAAAATTCTTTAAATGAAACACCGACTTCTTATACATAAATTTAAATAAAAATAAGCAAATTGTAGTATCGTATCACGACGCCGTGATAGCCTAGCGGTTTGACCTATCGCCTCGCAAGCAGAGGGTCGTGGGTTCAAACCCCGGCCCGCACCTCTGAGTTTTTCGGAATTTATGTGCGAAATTACATTTGTAATTTATCATGAGCTTTTCGGTGAAGGAAAAACATCGTGAGGAAACCTGTACACTCCTGCGAAGCAATTCAATGGTGTGTGTGAAGTTCCCAATCCGCACTGGGCCCGCGTGGGAACTATATAGCCCAAGCCCTCTCATTCTGAGAGGAGGCCTGTGCCCAGCAGTGGGACGTAGATAGGCTGATGATGATGATGATCACGACAGCAGTGATAGGTGCTGAGTTAAAAATATTCCGCTTAGACTGGCTCTACTTAAGTGTTAATTCAAGGTGCGGCTTTAGATTACGATATGATGTTATCCTGTCTAGCTGCAGACGTTTGAAATGTTTACTGGCTGGTTGAACTACAAAAAATAATAGTACTAGCGTACAGAAGGCTCACTCTCAAACAAAAGTCAAGTTTAGGTATAAAAATTCGCCTACTCTTATTACAGTTGTAGATGTTTGTCTGCCTGTCTCTCCGACCTGCATCGTTATTCGATGCATGAAGAGGCCGTGATACAACAAGTAGCTCGAACTAATGGCTATTTCTCAGTTTAAACGGAAACTTTCAATTTTGAAGTTGAATCTTTCTCACAACTTGCCCATGCATTTTTTGTGAGAAGGTTCCACAGTGAGTCAATTCAAGTGGCTGGCCTATTCGGGCAACAACTTGAGTTTTTTAGCACAACAAATGATAGTGTTAAATCAAGAAACTGTGCCCTAAGCACGACTTGTCGAATCCTGCGTTACGTTACGGTTATCGTATCGAGATCGAGAAGTCTCATACTAAATTTTAGTTCCAAATACGCTCACGGGCGGGCGCTATTCCAAACGTCATACAAACTCGTTATAGTTTACTATTCGATTTTACGTGACGCAGGATTCGACAAGTCGTGCTTAGGGCACTGATAGCTTCACTAGAACGATTAGCTTTTGCGCAATTTACTTGGTCGTCCCTCAATACGTTTCTCTATCGGACTACTTCGAACATAATAAGATCTCCGGAACGACAAAATTAGTCACGGTCCCTATTTCACCAAGTGACAAAGCCAGTGAACAATCAATAATTCTGTTTAAATCGCCGACTTGAAGAGATTCTGTTTCAACGCGCTTAATATTGTCAAATATTGGCTATGAAATATAGACCGAATCGCTGTGAATGGGGAATAAAAAACCACAAGGAGTGGTATGTCACGAAGAATGTTTCAAAAACATCAACAACACTTTTTCGTACAATTCTTAACTCCTTATCTTGTATTTGTGTACACAGTTCCAAAGTGACCTACCACATATCGGTAATAAATTTATCGCGTCATAAATCAGTCGACAAAGCTAATATTGGACAATCGTTGTATTTGTGGAGCGATACGTCGACAAATTAAACTGATGCGGAAACGGACAATGTCAATATTGTATTTGCTTACAAATTAAAAATTGGGGTGTTTGGCGTTTTGTCATCAATAGGTACATTACAAATATTATAATACAACACAAACAATAACGTGTGGTGTGGGATGATGACTAAACCTCTATGGTCTTTTTCTCGTTTAGCATTCTGTATATCTGAGATGTTTGGTTGTCAACTGTATTAATATAGTTTAATAAAATGTAATGTAGTTGAGAGTTAATGTAAGACAATTGCTTCACGTATTTTTTATGTAGTAAAATAGCATAATTTTTGAGCCAAACCGGTGGACTTATTAAGGATCAGAATCAACAAAATTAATCTCATTTATTTTATTTTTGTACGAGTGCAATTCTTATAATTTACAAGACAACTATGTAGTTGCTCATTGTATCTATTAGTAAATTTCGAAATTACCTAATTTGTAGGTTAGCCCCGTTCTCATTCTTTTTACCCGCTTCAACAAATTAGTCTAAAAACATTTTCTTAGATTGTGGAACTAACTCCTTGTTGAGGTTTCCCCAGCGAGATACAGCACGAGGGACTTCAAAAGTATATCAGGATCTTTAACGCGCGAGTAGTACTCTATTACCTCTGGTGCAGTCATGCAGTGCAGCGTAGGTAGGTGGTAATGGTGATCGCTTAACATCAAGCGATATGCATGCGTACTCGCCACCGCATAACGGGGTGGCTGAACGGGGAGACAGTCCCTTTCTGTCCAGTCAGCAGCAGAAGTAGCTGAGCAACCGAAGCGGTCACAATGATCTACACAAGCTCTTGTGTCAGCAATAGAGCCATGCTTAGATTATTGTGACTGTTTCGGTTGCTTAGCTACTTCTGCTGCTGACAGTACCACCTGGGCCAAATTACACTTGCCTGGCTGCACTGGCCCTCATGATTAAATTGTATTGCTATTTTATTTTTATTGTGACTTCTTTTTTAATGTGTCACTTTTAATTTAATTTCATTTGTTTCTTATTTTTTATACAACGACACCGATGGTAAGTGACCACCACTGCCTATAGACATGTTGTTTATGTAATTTGATTATTTGTAACTATGGATGTACTTATGAAATAAAAAATAAAATGAAATAAATGACTTATTATTATTATTATAAAAAAACTGAAACTTGTCTTGTTAATTATCGTCAAAGCACTTTAAATCTAGTTTTTCAGCGCCCAAATCAGCTTGATAGAGTCCAAACAGAGATAAGATAGGCAGTGGCCAGAAGTGTTGGCGATACGGCCAAATGGCTATTATCGGTCGATAAACATCGCTGATAGTGATAACGCGTTAGGTTATAGACTTGATAATGTTCAATGAAGTGAAAGAATTGATAAAGTTGGAACCGTTTCGGTGCGTAGCGGGGCGCCGTTGGAACCGCGGTAGCTAAATCAAGTACTGTATTTCGTTAATTGTTTTAATTCGAGAGACTTGAAGGAAGTATTATAATTGTTTCTCGTTCCGTCTCCCTGCTGTAACTGAAATTACATTTTGAAATAATAATAAATATCAGGGATAATTGGCACCAATTGGTCTAGTCCCAAACTAGACAAAGCCTGTACTATGGATACTAGACAACGGATAAACATACGTAAATAGATAAATACGGACTTATACACATAAATATCTTATTCAGTCACTCGAAATTTTTTTTTAGTCTACCAGCGCTTTCAGAAAGAACATTGACTGCCAAGAAGAATGCGATGGAAGAAACTTGGTACAAAGTATTTTTTTCTAAAAACCAGTTGCATCTAGCTCTTACAATACATAACCACAAATAAATTATACTACACTCAAGAGCAAAAAAAGGGTCACTTTGTATGGAATTGTTCATACAAAGTAACCCGTTTTTATTGCTCTTGAGTACATAAGTAAAAAAAAAACTATAGTAAAGAAGGCAAAGTACAGGGTTGGCAACTTGGAGGTATTATACAACTTTTTTGTCGCCATATTGTTCGGTCATCATCATCACCAGCCTTGCTTTACGTCCTACTGCTGGGTACAGGCGTCCTCTCAGAATGAGAGGGCTTGGGGTGTAGTTCCCACGCAGGCCCAGTGCAAATAGATAACTTCACACACCGTGAAATTGCTTCGCAAGAGTGTGCAGCTTTCCTCAGCAGCAGGGTAATGGTGTAACTATTTTGACACTCGTCATCGGTTGGAAATGTCAGTTTTTGTGACTGTGACAGCCGTGAAACAGCTAGCCAGCTGTTGCCGATACCAATTGGCAGCCCATGCAAACTGAACACTATGCTGATCGCGAACGAGTTAGACAATAACCATGCTGGTCTCCATGTTGGTACTGTAGGATAATTTCAAGATACAATAGCAGGTACATAAGCAGCTCTGGCATATAAATGATGACCTAAGTCTTCGCTTCATAATCGGGACGACATTCTTCGTAACCGATACAACGTTCTCTTTGTTTTGTCTTAAAAACCAGTGGGCTAAATCCGATAAGGTTAATTGACTGCAAGTGATTAGAGGAAAATGATTTATTCATCAAAGGCCCACGCTAACCTGCTCGTCTGAGACAATGGGGTCTAATCAGGGTCTGATAAGAACACGTGGGATGGTTTGTTAGTTAAATAGTTATTTATCGAGCATTAGTTTAGCTGTAGACTGTACGCTTTGTTGCCAAGGCGCCGTAAGCGGATATTCATCATCAACATCATCATCAGCCTATTATAGCCCACTGCTGGACATAGGCCTCCCCTAATGAGCGCCGTACGCCCTGTCTTCAGCTTGCCGCATCCAGCATCTGCCTGCGGTCTTTCGCAGATCGTCGTCCCACCTGGCCGGAGGGCGTCCTGCACTACGTAAGCGGATATTATAACTTATAATTATAACCAAAGAGCGAATCATCATCAGACTGTTTACCTCCTACTGCTGCGCGCAGGTCTCCTCTCACAATGAGAGCGCTTCGGCTATATAGCTCCTTGAGTTAAGTATATCAAAAAGTAAAAAAACAACAAATACAACTAAAAAAAGTAAAAAATAATGCCTAATATATTTTGTTAGTATGGATTAGTACGGATGGAAGTATGGATTGGCCCTTTCAATTCAATATACCTAGCAAAATTTTTATCTAAGCGTTGTCGGTGTCGGGGGATCGCTAAAGTCAACAGCAAACTAAAGTATGTTGTTTTATAGAAAGAATAGCTGTGGTCGACTTTAGCGATCCCCCGACACCGACGACGCTTAGATAAAAATTTTGCTAGGTATATTGAACTGATCTGTATAAAATTAATTTAAGCATGTTTATTGTACGTATATTGTACTAGCTATTGCAACCTGTATCTGTGTGTCTGTTTGTGGCATCATTACTCCCAAGCGGATTGACCGATTTCGATGCGGTTTTTTTTAATCGAAAGCTAGTGTAATCGAGATGGTTCTTAGCTAAGTTTCATTAAAATCGGTTCACGTTTTTGAAATATTGAACTTTGAAATGACAATGTCGGGGGTTTTCCAACTTTTGTAAGTTGGTTAGGTTATTATAAATGCCAAACTTATAACACCCTTCTTTTTTGTCGGGGGTTAAAAAAACACTTTGTGCCAAGTTCCTTTCGCATTCTTCTTGGCAATAATGATCTTTCCAAAAGCGCTGGCAGACTCAAAACATGACGCGCAAGCCTACAACTGTTTTTAGGGTTGCGTACCTCAAAAGGAAAAACGGATCCCTTATAGGATCACTTTGTTGTCCGTCTGTCTGTCTGGCTGTATGTCTATTTTTAGTAATTTGCACCCGTTCTTTGGGGTCTCTATTATTTGGATTAGCTGTTTCAACTTTAACTATAACAAACAGTATTATTTAAGCTGACTTATTATCAAGTACCCGCTTGAATCAGCTAATGATGGTTAAGTAAGCCAAGCTGTGGACAGCATTAGCGTCATTAGGAGATAAGCGCATTCCTGTCAGCTGCTCCCGCGCCGCCCACATCTACTGGTTAAGTTACAAATGTTACAACAATAGGCATCAAGAGCGTATTAGATTATAGTTAGAAATAATTGTTAAATTGTGTTAAATTATTACTTGTTTATTCGGATATGTTAAATAAAATAAAAATGACATTAAAGTTTTAAAGGAAATATACTTAGATAGCCGGAAAGGCAGTCGGTTTGTTAGAGGGTGGGGGTGTAGCATAAATAGTGATGGCCGCCCGAGGAAGGGACATTTTTGCTCGTGGTCGCCGATTCGTCTTATGGTGAGAAATACTTTGTGTTTATCTTGTATTTAATGTTTTTCTATGTTTCATGTCTATGTAGAATGAAACGATTGTCTGATGTGTATTTGGTGATTCCGCTATTTGAATATATATAATATGTAAGTAAATTAATAAAGGGATTTCTTAATAACCTTGCCTTTTTTGTGTTATTAAACCCGCTGGTAGAGGCTTGTTTTCAAAATTTAGCACTTGGAAGTAGAAATATTGAACAAATAGATTTACGATAAATACTTTTTATTTGGAACTTAAAATTGCTTCTTAGATTATCAAATCTATCAAGCGAACTATAAATAAGTCTAAATAAAAAAAAAGATTCTTTAAATAGGAGGCAAAGAAAGAGGGAAAGAAAGAAACCGCAGCGAAATCGATCCGCTTATACAGACAGATACACAGATACACTCGTACACTCGTAGGTCAAACTTATAATACCCCGGGCCTCTTTTTTGGGTCGGGGGTTAAATATTGGATATAGGACACTTACCCTTATGATATGACTAAGTCTGTCTGTCCGTCACAGCTGGTTATCTCAAGAAAGCTTCCGCTTGAAAGGAAGCGTTGTAGATAGTTATTTTTATTGCTAATAATTTTTTGACATTTAAAATGCAATTAATATTCAAATACTATTAAATGGATCTAATCTAGTCTATTTTTAGGGCCCCACAGTTTTTGAATTACTATGAAATATGTAAAAAAATTAAAGAAAATTGATGACCGTCTTCTCCTTAACAAATCGGAACATAATCGAAGCGCCACATTATTGAGACACACTGCGTACGCGCAGTAGCTGAGACTACGGCTCAGCTGGATTGTCATGTCATTCCGCCCACTGGGCTGAGCGTTATACTAAACTAGTTGTTGCCCGCGACGTTGACTACGTACAATTTTATTCCGAGTTGAGCAAAACCTAACAATAAAAATTTCATTTCTAAAACAAGCTTTTGCAAACTGTACTTTTTGTTGTCTATACGGGAATTATTATTGAAATCCCCTTACCAAATTTCAGGTCGATGCCATTAACCGTTGAAGCTGTGGAGACGAAACTGGCCGCACCATCAGAATTTCACTACCAGATTATTGCATAGTCAATGAACTTACAAGTTTCTTGCGGCGCATTCTTTTTGGCAATCATGGTCTTTCCGAAAGCGCTGGTAGACTCAAAAAAAAACCGGCCAAGTGCGAGTCGGACTCGCGCACGAGGGTTCCGTAGAAAGATTTTAACGCTTTTCCCCAGTGTTTTAAGAAGTCCAGTGTAAGCAGAGTCCTGCTCCTAAGCAAAATGTATGCAGTGTAGAGTCAACTTATATCGGGCTGCGAAATCTAAAGACAGACATAAAAATGTATGATTTTGAGACTTTTCTGAGTGGTTGAGGTTTTCAAAAAACGGCAATTTGTATGGAAACGACTTTTTTAATGACTGTATCTTTTGATTTCGTTGACTTAGATGCTTGATTTTTTCACAGCCTCAAGGGACCGCAGGCTTGAGTATTTGATATTAATTTCAGCATGCTACCTCCACGCCTTCCAGAGAAAAAGGGTCTTGACAGACAGACGGACAACAAAGTGATCCTATAAGGGTTCCGTTTTTTCCTTTTGAGGTACGGAACCCTAAAAATGACGTGTAAAAGAGCATTCAACTGCCTATTTGCTGAATAAAATTTTGAATTTGAATTTGAATTTGAATACATACGAATACTGCAGGTAAAATAAAAGCTTGTAAAAAGTAGCCATTGTTTTTCATCAAGGTCCTATCTCTAAACGTACCTATCTCTAAGTCCCTCGAACTAACCTACAAGTTGGGTCCCCTTGGATGTTTTCGTGGAAAAATTTTAGTCACAATGTAATACTTTTCATAGTCTATCACTAGTCATAATCATAACTCTGTTTTTCTCTGAAACCGTAAAAAGAATAAGGTATTTTGTAATCGCCATCCTGTAGAACTCTATAGGTTATTTTTATATTAATCCTGAACAATTAATAGTCTAGCATAACCTGACATGTTTTGGACTAATCCGTGATCCTTCCCGAAAACATGTAACGAAACGAAAAACGACTTTTAACTACACTCAAGAGCAAAAAAACGGGTCACTTTGTATGGAACTGTTTATACAAAGTGACCCGTTTTTATTGCTCTTGAGTATAGACCAAGGATCTCGGATTAGTCTGAAACAAGTCGAGCTACAGGTACTCGACTGACATACGTCAGTGATCCATTTATTACACTAAGACACGTATTCTGAGTCTAGTGTAATCAACGGCCAAAAATACGTCTCTATCGCGCTTGCGCTATGAGAATTATTTGTTGTCGATATGCGCCACTATTGGTGCTGCTAATGCCACCATAGCGTAATTCAGAGCGCCTAGTGTAATCGCCGACCAGGCCAAGAACTACGTCTCGATCGCGTTCGCGTTTAACAATTCTCATACTATTTGACACTTTAAAGCAAAACGCGATCGAGACGTTTTATTGGGCTGTTGATTACACTAGACTCACTGCAACTAATATCGAGCAGCTTCAATTATTCAACTATATACATACTCGTATGTTAATTTTTATAGCAAATAAGTTACGCCATTTCTCCAGGGTCGTAATTAAAATGTTAAAAATCGCATATTAATTGGGCCCATTGAAATTAATCTTTTGTTACAAGTGGAAGTGGAGAGCTTTTAAGTAAAGTTGGCAATGTGGTCATTAGTCCAAGGAAGTGCTTTAGCCAAGTGCTTGCAAGTCACTTGCATTAGGCGAGAGTCGAGTGTGGCGCAAGTCAAGGGACCCAGCGAATAAACGCCGCTCTATGAGAGACCGCTTTATGACTTTATGACTTTTAACATGAAACTACCGTGAGACTCAATCGTAGTGAAATAAAACTGACATGCTTAGCACTAATTCGTAGTCCTTCCTCTGGGAGCGCACGATCCAGCGACAGCGAGCCGCACACTGCACATGCGAGACATGTCGGGCTAGACTCGACTTACTCGTATATACGTGAGTAGTTGTTGTAGTACGTAAAAACGAGGGTAGTTGTGCTCCGCCGTGAGCCGCGTAAGAGCTGCGGCCTGCAGTTCGCGTTTCGCTGCCGATGCCGTCGGAAGGACTACGGATTAGTCCGAAACGTGTCGGGCTAAGTACACTCGACTGACATTTGTGAGTTATCCGTTTATTATGCTTATTGCTATACCGAGTTTGTTTATTGCTATACCGCGGATATATTAAGTACTGTATAATAATTAACTGTCCATTATCCCATGCGTTTAGGTCTTTTATTTGGAAAGCCATTCTCAGGAATGATGGCCTAGGAGCCTAGATGTTATTTTAGGATTATTTTGATTGTAGGGCCATTACGAACCCAAAGTTTCGCTCCCTCCTCCCACTTCGCTAGGTGCAGCGCAGTGGTTCGGTACTTATCAATGTCATGTCTTGGAGGAAGTGTTGTATATTTGTATACATTTTGTTTCAGGGGTGCCCCCCCCCTGAGTCCCCCCTCTTTCCTTCCGCCGGCGTAGTGGTTCGCTACTTATCAATGGTTTGAAGGAATGAGTACTGTTTGTGTTCTTTTTATGGCGGGGGGCTGCGCCCCAAGAGCCCCCCCTCTTTTCTTCCGGCATCGTAATGGTTCGCTACTTATCAATGGCTTGGAGGAACGAGTAATGTTTGTGTTGTTTTTAAGGCGGGGGGCTGCGCCCCCCGAGCCCCCCTCTTTCCTTTCGGCGGCGTAGTGGTTCGCTACTTATTAATGGCTTGGAGAGTTAGTAGTGTTTGTGTTCTTTTTCTAGTGTATGAATATTCTATTGGCAACCTTTGTGCACTTCTTGTTGCGGGTGGCGGCCTGAAAGAGGGCCCCGGCAGTACAGGAATCAAACAGTAACGATAATAAAATGTATTTATTTTGTTCAAATGATCCTTTACTTGAATAAATGCACTTTTTCTGTAATACATAAAATCCGCCGCTATTTTTATTCCTACCACACACATAATGAGGTACTATAGTAAACACCAAAGAGTTTATACATAAGCACTGTTTTGGAGTAAGGTAAAAACTGTAGATCTATGGTTAAAAGAACTGTCATAGTGGCAGAAACGTTAACTTCATATCACGTTTGTTGTTATTGGAATGATTGTGTTTTTTGCTCTCTCTCTCTCTCTGTAGTTATTTCTTTAAGGACCTTGCCGACTACTGTGATTTTGAGTTGTGCGATCTGTGCGATGCCGGTAACTGCACACCGGATCGGATTTATCATTTCGGCTACACGATACCGTATGACAGCATCAAGTCAGGACTAAATCGTGGCATCAATAATGCTTGTTTACTGTGTTGGAAGGTTGGAAGAAGAACTAATGTTTTTTATTTGTATAACAGTGAATTTTTAATGAATAAATGACATAATATATATATTACGTTGTTTTACTTAATTCCTTCTTTCTTCTCAGTCACTAAAAATCAGTTTAAAAGTGATTCCCCTATGTTATTCCCTGATGTTCAAGCTATCTTCCTGTCAAATTTCATCATGATAAGACATGTGGTTTTTGCGTGAAGAGGTAACAAACAGAGAGACAGAGTTACTTTCAGATTTATAATATTTAGTTAGGATTAGGATTATTGTAACTAATAAATAAAGCCAACCAAAATAAAAATTAGTACTAATGAGCTCTTACATTTTTTGACTATTCAATTTGGTCGGGTTCGCGCTATTATCACTTTTGTTGAGTTTCGGAACGCGACAATAGATCCTCCAGCGCAAACACGCACACTGTTTTGACAGATATGATTGAATTTGAACTTTGTGCAGCGATAATAAAGTGCAAATTGACTCTTTGACGTTAGGAACACACCTAAATAGCTTAGACAACAGTGCGTGCTTGTAATTATAATGAACTTTATTGAATAGCAATAAAGTTCAAATTGACTCTACATTTTAGTTAGAAAACGTTTGTATGGGAAAAAGAAAAGGGCGGTTTTTAAAGTTTTCCCGGAAATTATTCGAATTTTTCTCGCCGTATAAACCGTCCTTGGTCTTCAACGAACATTAAAAAAAAAGAATTGATAAAATTGGTAAAGGCGTTGTTGAGTTATGCGCTTACCAACACATTTTGCGATTCATTTTTATATTATAGAAGATAGTCGTTCCACGATAACTCTGCAACGAACTGACAACAGTAAAAATCTAAAGTTTGTTTATGGCAACATTGATTTATAGTCAAACGACACGTTTTGAACTTTTGATTAGATTAAACACAAACAGGTCATCGTTCATCCACCATCCACCATTAAAATACCTCTCAAATTACGGTTTATAGATTTTTTTACCGTACAACGACAAAACCTACTAAACACTGGCAAAAATGTCCTCCAATGGACAGAGCCATATTTAAAAAAAACAGCGAGTTTTGATTACTACTATCATTATTATTTATAAATATAGAAATGTCTGAATGTCATGAAAAAAGTGAGTCCACAGCATGATTTTTCTGAGTTGCCAATTAATTCTTATGCAGAGTTATCGTGGGACGATTATAGCCTCTTAGTTCTTGTTTTTGTGGTCCAATAAAGAGTTTCGTATTGTATTGTACGAGTCAGTGTTGTCAGCCTCCCGCCTCTGACTTACACCGCGCGTTAAAGTCAGTACTAAACCGATTACAACCGTCCACCGGGGGCGGCTATCGCACGATCTGGCACGCAACCCCCGCCCCGCAGTATCACGTGACGGCGCTTTCCAATATTCGGCTGTGGCACGTTAAGGTAGAGTTTCGGTGCTAGCGACTACGACGGAATCAAAAATCAAAACGACGACTGCCCCCCGACTACGAAGTGCAAAATTCGAACTTAGTACAGGCTTTGCCTAGTTTGGGACTAGGTCAATTGGTGTCAGTAATTGTCTACCTACCTACTACTACTATGCGCTGCAAGAAGCTTTTCACAAAACAAGTAACAATAGCTCTTACAATACATAACCACAAATGAAATGCTTAAAAAAAAAATTACTAAATCATTAGAAAAAAAAATAAAGAAAAATACTACAATGACTAATCGGTTTTATTTCACTACAGTTTCAAGTCTCACGGTAGTTTCATGTTAAAAAAAAACATTTAGTCGCACTCGCAGTCGCCAACATCAGAATTCTACCTTTACTTATTAAGGAATCTGTCATCCCGCTTCTTTTGTACCGCAAAGAGCGGGATGGAGCACGTTGTGGTTGGTGGTAATGACCTTTTTTAAATATCAATAAAGTGCGTTAAGTGGCCAGTTGACAGAGTTAAAGGTCTCGTTAGTTTTAAGGTATTAGTGAGGCGATAAGTTTTATTCAGAATTATTAGGAATTTCACGTTAAACGGTTTGCCTTTGACATTTGACTCTGCGTGAAAGATTTTTAAATAAGGTTCACACTTAATTTAAATTAAAAGTCATAAGTTAAGGTAAGTTAGTTATGAAGGCTCTCGAATGGCGTCCACGGACCGGGAGACGAGCTGTCGGTAGGCCTTCAACAAGATGGAGCGACGACCTTGTAAAGATCGCGGGACCGCGGTGGATGCGGAAAGCGCAAGACCGGTCTGAGTGGAGAGCCTTGGGGGAGGCCTATGTCCAGCAGTGGACGTCATATCAGTATGATGATGATGAAGGGCTGAGAAGAGGGCCTTGTTCGAAGTCCGTCCCAATCGCTACCACCATCTTACTCGCTAATCCTGCCGCTAAGCCGCTGTTTGCACTGTTGTGTTCCGGTGTGGAGAGTAAGACAACCGGTGTAATTACGGGCACAAGAGGCATTTCATCTTAGCTCTCTTGGTTGGCAACGCATCTGCAAACCCTCCCATAGAGCAGTGGTGATCACTTACCATCAGGTGACCTTGTCGTAAAAAAAAAACAACAAGGGTCAAACAGTGATGACGTGCATATGCCTTAAGCTATATTTTTATGTATTACTTAGTCATCACGATAATTATAGATATATCAAAAAAAAAGGCATCGTGACATATTTTTAGCCACACGGACACTTTATACTAAACCAGCTCGAATCAACCGCAAAAAAATCACAAACCTTAAAACCAACACAAACATTTTACAACACAACAGAATTCCAGACGTCATCCAACAAGAAATCACAATACACAAACCTCTTCAAAAACGTCACCTTATCTCTACAAATTTAAAGTCGAATTCGAGATATATCTTGCGTCGAGTCCCCGGAGACTTTGTCCTGGTTCCCTTCACATTGTGGCCACGGAATTGATAGCATCGGGATCTGTCCCGCGACGGACTCACGTGTGGTCCCCTTTTGTGCTAAGTGATTGAAGTTTGGCAATGGGCGAGATACTGAAATGGTTGCATTTGTTTATTTTTAAATATCATCAACAGTTAGATTAAAAGATTTGCCCTGTTATTCATAAACCTATATTAACTAAAATGCCGTTAAAGTTCGTTTGTCCTTTATTGTCACATTGACATTTCCGTTAGTAAGAAGGAGACAAAACTAAACTAAAACTATTAGCTAATGGAGGCTTGAGTGACGTTTATGAATAAGGCCATTGTTGGTCTCAAACATCGGCCAGTTGCTAAGGTACACGTCCTATGATTGACACGTTAATTTCAATGATTGACACCCTCCTGACCTTTATCGCTACGTATTAAGACTGAAAGTGTCAACTATTGGGAGAGTGTCGGGCTCAGGTACAGTCTGCAGCAAAAGTAGCTAAGCCATCAACGCGTTCACAATGACCTAAGCACGGCTCTATTATTATGTAGACATAAGAGCTTGTGCAGATCATTGTGACCGCTTCGGTTGCTTAGCTACTTGTGCTGCTGACTGTATCTTACTTGATTGGCAAGAGAAGCATATTTTTATATTTGTGTTTAAAAAAAACTTTGTTTCGTTGAGATCTGACCTCGTTTTGACATGTGTGCAGGTATTTGTAACAAAGTTGGCTAAATATCCCTATATTGTATAGATTCCGGCGTAACTTTGCATGAGAAATTTATAGTATTTACTCAGCGCAGACGCGGTTAATTTGTATGACTATGCTGCACTACTTCGCGTAGGAGCTAATTTAATCCATTACTTGAAATCTCCCTATATTTATCCGCTATTCCAAAGTTAAAACTAGAAATTAAGGTACCTACTTACTTTTTTCAAAGGTAGCCTAGATCTTGTAAGCATGGTGGCTACAAGACATTAAGGTACATACTTTTTGCAAAGATAGCCTAGATCTTATAAGCCAGGTGGCAACAATTTAGGTACTAATACTGAAGCATTAGAAGTAACAATCAGTGCATCCCTTTCTAACTAAACCTAAGACAGACGAGCTCGTGTTTGTTGTCTTGTTACAGTCGAGTTCTCCAATAGCTATACAGTCAACAGTTCAATTATATCTATACACAGACCTTCTTGCCAGTTACATAAGGTCTGTGTTTAGATATTTAAGAACCTATGGCTGTACAGATATTGGAGAATTCGACTGTACTAAAATTTAGCTACTGTCCAGCATGACATGAAATCAAATTAATCCGTGCGAATTTCTCGCCTCCTGGTTGGCTGCAAGTCATGCTGACTGGCTCAGCCCCCCACTAGTTGCGGTCCGGGTTGCTGCATGACTCACGGGTTCTGTATTGCTTTATTGATATTAATTCCTTTGGCGTGACGTTTCGCGGTGCATCAAGATTTGTTGAAAACTGTAAGGTAAACGTCCCAATGATCGACACGATTTCCAATAATTGACACCCGTGACGTTTATTGCTACGAATTAAGATTGAAAGTGACGACTATTGGGATAGGTAGCGTCGGGCACAAAGAGGACGTAGAGAGAGATAATGTGCGAAATATTATAAGTACGACCCAAAGAGATAGGGAGCCACTGGAGGCATTCCAGACGTGATGTGGTCCTGGAGAAGAATGGAGGTGATTATCAGGACTGAGAAGGTCCTGGAATATTATAAGTACGACCCAAAGAGATAGGGAGACACTGGAGGCATTCCAGACGTGATGTGGTCCTGGAGAAGAATGGAGGTGATTATCAGGACTGAGAAGGTCCTGGAATATTATAAGTACGACCCAAAGAGATAGGGAGCCACTGGAGGCATTCCAGACGTGATGTGGTCCTGGAGAAGAATGGAGGTGATTATCAGGACTGAGAAGGTCCTGGAATATTATAAGTACGACCCAAAGAGATAGGGAGCCACTGGAGGCATTCCAGACGTGATGTGGTCCTGGAGAAGAATGGAGGTGATTATCAGGACTGAGAAGGTCCTGGAATATTATAAGTACGACCCAAAGAGATAGGGAGCCACTGGAGGCATTCCAGACGTGATGTGGTCCTGGAGAAGAATGGAGGTGATTATCAGGACTGAGAAGGTCCTGGAATATTATAAGTACGACCCAAAGAGATAGGGAGCCACTGGAGGCATTCCAGACGTGATGTGGTCCTGGAGAAGAATGGAGGTGATTATCAGGACTGAGAAGGTCCTGGAATGAGTTGGAGAAAAAGAAATATCCTGAATGCGGTGGAGATTAAGAGAGAAAGAATGGTGGGCCGTTTGATACGACGCGACGATTTTCCACTAAGAAATCATCATCACGAACATCATGTTAGCGGAAAGACGTCCACTGCTGGACATAAAGGCTCCAGAGCCCAAAGGCCCAAGGCTCTCCGCTCAGACCGGTCTTGTGCTCTCTGCATCCACGGCATTGCGATGGCTGCGGAAAGCACTAAGAAATATAGAAGGGAAAAGAGGGAGGGAAGTTGTTGGTTAAGTATTACAAGAATATTGAGGATTCCTCTTGGTTTTACCGTCCTTGCTATGATTTAATCATGCGGCGCATTCTTCTTGGCAATTATGGTCTTTCCGAAAGCGCTGGCTGGTAGGCTAAAAAAACGTCGTGTAAAAGACATTGACTAACCAACACCATGGACTTCGGGTTAGCGCTCGAAAACGTCCGAACCAAAAGAAAACCAGGTAATTTGCAAAAAAGACCAATAAGCGAGCGTCAGTCAGTCTTAGTTTGGTCGAACGACAGCGCTATGACGTGTGGCTGTCATCGAAAAATGCCTTGTTGTACTGGGACATATTTTTCGTGAATTTTGTACTAAACCCAAAGTCCATGGTGTTATAGTTTGTTAGTGGTAAAAGAGCATTTAACCGCCTACTTAATTAGAAGAATTAAGAAGAGACTTTTATGTACCTAACTGTAGCGCTGTGCGGTATTACCATAACTACCAACTTAATAAATTCCCACAGATTTATATCGGGTACAACTCTAAGCTTATAAAAATAATCCGCAAAATTTCACTCATTTGCACTACAAAATTCTTATTAACAACTGTAACAATCAAGTCGGTAATAAAAAGTATAAAATACTGAAGTTTGAAAGGCCCGCAACACTTTTATGTATTGTACAATGTGTATTAAATGTTGTGAAATACTTTAGCAACACGAAATTGCTCGACTTTTTCTCGAATTACAGTGAATGTACTACTAGGCATTACTACTGTAGTGTAGTAGTAGTGTCTATGTGTGTAACTAGTATATAAGGAGTGTTTATTATTAATAAAGAGAGTTAACCTACGGCATTCGGACCTATCATTTGCCTCCTCTACACCCAACACCACATGGCGACCCTGCCAGGGCGGTTTTCGCGCCGTGCTGGCGGCGCGCCGCGCCGATCAGTTTATAAATATTAAATTTATGAAGAAAGTGAAAAGTAAATTTTATGACACAATTGGACTAAAAGTGAAGGACAGATTTTACTGAATTACAATGAATATACAAAAAAAATTGAATTGACTAAACAAGTGAGTGAAATAAAAACTTTTAAAGTGAAAAAAGCATTTAAATAAATAATGTAATAAATAAACATTTTAAAATATAAGTTCCTGTTGCGCGTATGATTAAAAACAAAATATTGACATAAAGAAACACCTGAGAAAACTAGGAGAAGAAACGGAATAAAAAGAAAATTCCATAGAATTAACAAAATATTTGCTAAAACGATTTGAAAAAGACGAAAATTAAAACACAAGAAGAAGATGAAAAGATAGAAAGAAAATATATAGTACAATTTAAACAAGATAAAGAGAAGACAGAAAATCAAAATAAGTAAGAAGAATAATTAATTAATAGTAGAAGAAAGAAGAAATCAAGAAGTTTAAATATAAGAAGATAGAAGAGTAATTGTTTTCTGATGTAAAATTAAAATTATGAGCAGTAATAAAACCCGCATGTGAAAAAAATATATTGAACAACGCCATTAAACCAATGAAGAAATTGAAGAGAAGAAAAAATTGTGACAGAAAAATGAAAGTAAGGACGAAGAAAATGGAAAATAAATAAAGTCAAGAATGAACAGTAAGGTATGAAAAGGAATACAAAAGAAGAGTAAAGAATTTTGGTCGCTGCTGGGAGTAGGAAGCTGCTGGGAGTAGTAAGCTGCTGGGAGTTTGTTGTCAATAAGAAGTGGTTGCTGCCGCCGGGAGTCGTTGGAGTCGAGGAAGTGAAGAGTATTGGTAGAAGGAAACCTTGGTATGCAGCCGGGAGTTAGTCCGTGTCGTTAAGGATGGAGATTTGGTATTTTTGAAGATGGAACTATAGGAACAGAAGCCAAGTGACAACGAGAAGTTTTTGAATCCGAATTATGGACTTGAAACAAATGGTATGTTAGTAGTGTGTTTTATTACCTATCGAAATGCATGCATCTATGTTCATTAAATTTATTCATTGATTAAAATCGATTACAACAGTAACATTAAATATTAAGATAAATAGTAAGATTACTTTTTCAAATGTTAAAGAAATAAGCATTAAGAATTACTAAGTATCATAAAAAGTTAAAATTATTTTCGTCAACATCTTACATTTCCACCTACACTGGGAAAAATACACGGCTTTCGAACACGGCTACGTTTTTTGTAGCCGTGTAAACGGTTCTGCTAGCCGGGTTTGGCAGCCGTGTGAAGAGCCGTGTACACGGCTAGAGATTTTTGTACCGTGTAAACGGTTAACAGAGCCGGTTTAGACGGCTTCGTGTACCGTGTTCATTAATTTTCCAGCCGTGTTGAAACCGTAGCCGTGCAAAATTACACGGCTACCATTTGACTCGGTTGTCGGAACCATGTGCACACAACAAACACGGCATCGGTAACGTTGTTGACACGGTACAGCGCACCGCGTGCTTATGACACTAGGCTACGTTAGCGATGTCATAAATTAACCTCGCAAACATGGCTGTTGGAACCGTTTAAACACGGTACAGCGAACCGTGTGCTTATGAATACTTGGCTACGTTAGCCGTGTTATATATTAAACTCTCAAACATGGCTGTCTGAGCCGTTCTATAAACGGTACAGAGGACCGTGTGCAACACAACACTTGTTTACGTTATCCGCGTCATCAATTTAGCTCGCAAACATTGTTGTCGGAGCCGTTAAGACACGGTACCGCGGGTCGTGCGCTTATCAAAACTTGGCTACGTCAGCCGTGTCATAAATTAAACCTGCAAACATGGCTGTCGGAGCCGTTAAGACACGGTACCGCGAGTTGTGCGCTTATCAAAACTTGGCTACGTTAGCCGTGTCATAAATTGAACCCGCAAAGACGGCTGTCGGAGCCGTTAAGACACGGTACCTCGGGTCGTGCACGTATCAAAACTTGGCTACGTTAGCCGTGTCATAAATTAAACCTGCAAACATGGCTGTCGGAGCCGTTAAGACACGGTACCGCGGATCGTGCGTTTATCAAAACTTGGCTACGTTAGCCGTGTCACAAACTAATCTCGCAAACATGGCTGTCAGAGCCGTTTAGCCGCAGTACCGCGGGTCGTGCGCTTATCAAAATTTGGCTACGTTAGCCGTGTCATAAATTAATCTCGCAAACATGGCTGTCAGAGCCGGTTAGACACAGTACCGCGGGTCGTGCGCTTGTCAAAAGTTGGCCACGTTAGCCGTGTCATAAGTTAATCTCGCAAACACGGCTGTCGAAACCGTTTAAACACAGTACTGCGGGTCGTGCGCTTATCAAAACTTGGCTACGTTAGCCGTGTCTTAAATTAATCTCGCAAACATGGCTGTCGGAGCCGTTCTATAAACGGTACAGCGGACCGTGTGTATAACAAAGCTTGGCTACGTTAGCCGTGTCATAAATTAAACTCGCAAACTTGGCTGTCAGAGCCGTTTAGACACAGTACCGCGGGTCTTGCGTTTCAATCAAGTGCATTAACATAGCTATCGAAGCTGTTCTGTCTGTTAAGATGGCAACTGTTGTGGCGTCTACACAAGGAAAAAACAAACTTTGAAAACTTTGACATTTACGGCTCTAACAGCTTTTTTTTCTCTCTTATTTATAACGGCCCAATCCGGTAAAAGAAGAAAGTGTTCCTACAAATGAATCTAGCTTTATACATACCTACATACAAAAAAAGGCGGCCTCTCGTGGAAAGGCTGAGAACTCTTAGGTACTGTCTCATATTTACAGTGTCAGAAGTGATTTTGGTAAGATACTTATCGGTACAGCCAGATAGTTTAAGAATATTCCGTTAGATGTCGCAATTGTCGCTATCGGTTTCGTAGTATATTGTAGTCAGTCACCTAACGATTCTTGTCTGAACTATTATCAATTGGATTCATAGCTATAGTGAAAAAAGTTTTCCCATAGAACAAAAATCAATCTTATGTCAAGATCATAAACACTTTGACATGTAAAAACATTTCTCAATTCAACTTTACCAGCACAGATGGCGCTGCTAGCACACCCCAGAGCCCAGAGCTAGTTCTGGCACTTCTACTAATGCGAACATGAGTTTAACGAAACCGCTCGTTTCCAAAACACCAGATCCCTAAAATATCAGATTTCCAATATAACAGATTTCGGAAATGATAGGTACTTACCTACTTATATTCTTAAACATAATTAAGTTTCTGGAATAGCCTTGATTTTTATAATCTTGTGTAATGGGCATCGTGTAGGTATAGGTATAAGGAATCAGATAGATAATTCGAAAATCTTGTGAGTATTTTGAGGATATGATAGTGGTTTCCAAATGAACGAACGGGCCAAACGCACGACGCATAGGTTCTGCTCCCGCGATAGCGTCATAGGTAGGCGATGATAATCGCGATGTGTAAAAAGCTTAGTAGGTAGGTACCTACTAAGCTTTTTACACATCTAAGGTACCTACCTTACCTACTTTACTGTTGCCCGTGGACATTTAATTACAAAAACCATTTGCCTTTGCGCCAGGCCATTTTAAATAGGTAGGTACCTAGACCTACCTATCGAAGTAAACTCCCTAACATCTCATTCAAATACCTACCTAACTTATCTGATAATTTGTTTAGGTATGTACCTACTTAATCTCGCGTTTAAACTGTTCTGTGCTAGCGATTTATAGATGTGTTAATATTAGGTACCTATAAGATGCGCTTAGCGCCGGGATCTGCCGCCAGCCATAAATATTAGTATTAATATTGACTTTCCGATCATCTAGCATGTTATTAAGCGATAATACCGGTATGTACAATCAGGTCTCAACGAGACCTTTCTAGTTATATATAGTTTCATAGGGTTTTGACCGATTTTTCCGAAATCACATTTCATTATTCTTTTCGCCAAGTCATGTGGTAGATAGGTAGGTAAGCACGCCGCGTCGCGCGCCCGCTCGGCGCCCACACGGCACGACCGAGACCGAGACACACACAGCGCCACGCCAGTGTCTAGAAGACGTACACTAGTCATTTAATTACAAACAAAAACATATTACATAGGCATAATGGTAACGGGATATTGACCGCGATTAGGTAGGTAGGTACCGTACCTTATAGGGTATCTAGGTACAAGTATGGCGTAATTAAAACGAATTTCACAAAGGAAAACGGCAAGGTTTTTTAATTAAGTACTAAGCTTTTATTTAGCTCAACTTCGTAGGTAAAGCATGTTTGTTTGTTTATGAAAAAAATTACAGATCCCTGTTACAAATCAGGCAAGTCGATTTTAGCCGGGAATACGGGCAGAGTAGGCACAGTAGAACTAATAGACTGTACAAGAACAATAGGTTCATTGGGGTAATTAATACCTACTTACTGGATGCGAGGAAAGACCAAATTTCCACTGAATTTGGTTATAGGGTGCATTGGGGTAATTTCGACCCGACAGGAATTCATGCGAGTTGACTAGTGGTCTATATTCCGATTATTGCGGGTGGTAGGACCTTGTGCAAGGTCCGTCCGGATCGCTACCACCATCTTACTTGCTAATCTTGCCGCTTAGCAGCAGTGTTTGCACTGTTGTGTTCCGTTGTGGAGAGTAAGACAGCCGGTGTAATTACGGGCACAAGAGGCATTTCATCTTAGCTCTCTAGGTTGGCAACGCATCCGCAAACCCTCCGGGATTGCGGGTGTCTATGGGCAGTGGTGATCACTTACCATCAGGTGACACACTTGCTCGTTTGCCTTCCTCGTCGTATAAAAAAAAATGCTATTCAATGAAGTTTTGAATCTACTCTACTGCCGTTGTTGTTTTACCTCTGTTTACTTAATGAACAGATATATAGTAAATGTAATAGATTCCAGGTTATTATGTACTTAGTAGGTTTTTTTAAATTAAGCTCTTAAAACATTGAGTCATATTTTTTTGGCATTGGACGGACTACCTTGGGACAATTCCGAAATCATTTAAAAGTAGACTTTATTTTACTCTAACTGAAGGTTCGCACTTATTTTTCATCCTTATTTACCCCTTACGCAAGATGTGTTTACTTTATTATAACTGGTACCGCTAATCTTAGCACTTACTTACACCTTTGCTAATCGGAATCACCCCAGGAATGGTCAGTGGTCCTCAAGTATTCTCAACCTTTTATTATCATAATGTGCATTGTATTATGCCAAAAGCACATACATTACATACATACATTATTAAGTTTATTTTGCGAAATGATTACTTATATATCAGAATAACTCCCGAAGGGTATATCCGAAAAAAAAAACACAGCTGGAACCTTGTCTTCGTCTTAGTTATTCATAAAAAAAACCGGCCGAGTGCGAGTCGAGACTCGCGCACCGAAGGTTCTGTATGAAGATTTTTTCCGCTTTTCCCCAGAGTTTTAAGTTGTCCAGTGTTAGCATAGCCCTGCTTCTAAGCAAAATGTACATTTTGAGTAGTTTTTTCACAGTTTCAAGATACTGCAGGTTTGATATTGGATATTAATTTCAGCATGCTACCTCCACGCTTTCAAAAAAAGGGTCATGACAGACAGACAGACAGACAAAGGGACAAAAAAGTGATCCTATAAATGAGGGTTCCATTTTTCCTTTTGAGGTACCGTAAATTTATCAAAAAAGACTAAATAGGTAAATGAACACAATTCCGAGAAATAGATTTTAGGGTTACTACGAATCACCGAAATTGGCGCGAAAAGCACTTGTGTGCGATAAATCGACGCAATGCAAGCCAGGTCGTTGTTTTTATATTCCGATTTTCGTCCTTCTTACCTTTTCTTATATCTGCCACATAATAATCAGTTTCATTACAAAACAGACAATACAAAAAGTTTCACTAAATCTGGGGGCACGGCAGTGTTCCCCAACAAGTCGAGCAAAAGGAAGAGGCACGGCCGTACCCTCCTGTCATTTTGTGCTGGCTAAAGCTAGAACCCTGAATTTTTAGTAACCTATAGGGCAATATGACTTAGATATAAGTATTCTCAATAACATTCAATTTGAACTTGTATTTTAAGTAAGAACTACTCCCCGTCCAAGTTCCTTAGTTTTGTAACTGACACGCTGACTGGCTGACTGACTGATCATTATAATTCTAAGGTACTTCTAGCATACCCACAAGCTCCAAATTTTAAACATAATTAGTTTTTTAGCCTACAAAGTCATAAAAAAAACTTAAAAATAATGCAATTTCAATCACGTTTCAGAGACATCTTAACTGCATAAGTAAGTTTCTAATCCAATACAAATACATGCGATACAAGGTTATTTTTTGTAGTTCTTGCGAACAGTAATATTATTATAGTAGAAATTTGATAAACTGGCCGTTTACCACTTAACAAGCTTGTCTTGTGAATAATAACATTGTTCTCTTTTTTTAAGGCTACCGCTAATAACAATTAATAGCAAGTAACAAAAAATGCTTACAAATAGCTACCATCTTTTCTAAACCAAAAGGTTGAAATTGCTATAGCATGGCACATTCAATAATGACACTGGATGAAATTTCGGCAATTTTGCTTGGACACCCTTAACCATTTACAACATGTTTCAATAATCTGACGCGAACTAATATCGAGAAAAAAGTTTTTACCACGATCTCCCACCTAGTCCCGTCGGGTATTACCCCAATGAACCTTAACAGTCATTAAAAAATAAAAAGGTGTTTCCATACAAATTGCTGTGGAATCCAGATATTCTAGAAACTTGATATTGGGTATGAAAGGTAGCTCTTATAGCTTATAGCACAACTATAAATCACTTAAATTTTTGTCTGTATTAAGTTAATGTATTGACCATATAAAATGACCCCACACTGCTTACATTTTGCTTAGTCAGGTCAGGAGCAGGCCTCTGCTGGACAACTTAAAACTCGGGGGAAAAAAACGAGACTAGATTCCCGTGACAGAAGAACTACCAATTTACATAGGTATTACCTACTTATCTATACCTATAAAATAGTACCGTGACTGACTGAATGACTGACTGACTGACAGACAACGTACAGCCCAAACCACTGGACCTAGAGACTTGAAATTTTGGCAAACATATACCTTGAGTATCCTAGAGGTGCACTAAGAAGGGATTTTTCGAAATTCCCACGGGATAGGGAACTAGCCCATTTTTAAATATTTCACGGGGGCAAAGCCGCGGGGCATAAGCTAGTTATGTATCATTAGGTAGGTATCGTATCAGGCAAACCATTTTTTTTTTGATACGGTTAGATTAGGCGCATTATAACTAACGATAGATTGCACAATAATAAATAATAACAATTAAAGAAGTTATGGCGAAGAAACACATTAACCTCCTCCGAACAAGTAGGTTAAAGTCAAACTTGCGCGGAGCAGTTATACCTAGTAAGTACCTACCTATACCTACACCGGCGCACTGTTCGCCACGAAGAGTTTTTATAATATAAACAGAATACTTACTTACTTACCTAACCTATTAAAGTTTTTACTTTGAAAAAAATAAGTAGGTAAGTAAGTAATTAAAAAAACATTCTCCCATACAATTCATTGCCTCTACGCTACGGGGGAATGATTTTTTAAATTCTGTTTTTAAAAAAACTTCACAGGGGTGATCAGATCAGATCACAACTTATGGCTAGCGCAAACCGGCGGACGGGAGAGCAGAGGTTTTTTTGATGAAGGTAATTTGTACCTATGCTATTTCGATTGCAATAAGGTAAGGTACTTCTTACCTACCTGTAAATTTGAATGCTCGCGGAGACTGACCTTGTATTCCGTCGGAGTATGCAGAGGCAATGGAGCATGCTTACCTTACTGTATTTGAAATAGCATACTTACCTACAATTTACATTGAAAATTTTAAGTACTTACTTAATAGGTACCTATTATCCTCTGCTGTCCCTTTCGCCGGTTTGCGCAGGCCATTAGGTACCTACCTACCTACTCAACCCCTGGCCGAAGTTTTGACTAAAACGAACCATGTAGATACCTTAAGTACATCTTAGACGAACATGTCCGTAAGTAAGTACTTAAGTACTTACCTACTATAAAATTATGTGTTAAGTACCTAAGTATAAACCAAAACCAACATACACCTACTTCGACACGACATTCTCAAATGCTAAGTTCAAGTAGGTGTAGATAGGTAAGTACCTACATACAGACCTACTTTGCTTTTCATAAGTTAATCAGCAGTCAGCACAACACAAACGAATAAAATTAATATAAGTCCTACCTACGTACTCGTAAGCACATAATGATACTTTATGATACACAAGAAAACCTAATTAAAAAGGAACATGGCCGATCGACTATCGGTAGGTAGGTATTCATGAGATACTGGTAGGTAGGTACCTACTTAAGTTCATTTCTGTTAGCAGACTTTGGAGATACAGGTTAAGTATTGAAAGACCTCCTTTCAATGTAACCTAGGTAAACAAGAAGTAAAACCGCCTTAAAAAAACCGGCCAATTGTTAGTCGGACTCGCGCATGAGGGTTCCGTGTAGGGATGTAAAGTCCGTCCATCATGGGTGTCAAGGCCCGAAGATTTTTGCCTACTTTTCCCGAAATGTTTTATACCTAGTAAGTAGGTACTTTATGATATAAGTGCGGATAGTAGGTAGGTACCTACGTCATTTCGCACGACCATCGAGGTGTCCCGGTGTGCCCGGAGTGAAAACGACACTTCCGCATTCCTCGATTTCCCTGGGATCCCATCATCAGATCCTGACTTGTTGACAATGGGACCAACTAGAAAATATGACCCATTCAAACAAAAAAAGAATTTTCCAAATAGGTCCAGCCGTCTAGGAGTAGGTAAGTAATCGGGGATTGTACCTTTGTACCTACCTACCTACCTACATGAAATAAAAATAAAATAGGTACACATAATAGGTATATATTACGCAGAATTCCGAATATTCGTACTCGACCCTCAGGAGTGTGCAGATTTCCGCACAATGTTTTCCGAACGAAAAGCTCGTGATACCTATGTAATTTGAAGGTACTTACGTAATTACAAATGTAATTTTGCACATCAATTCAGAGGCTATAAGGGTTTGAAAATACGGCGAAACGCTTCGAGAAAAGTTAGGTAGCCCTCCTTTTTAGGGTTCGTACCTCAAACGGAAAAAAACGGAACCCTTATGTGATCACTTTATTGTCCGTCTGTCTGTCAAGACCCCTTTTCTGTGGAACGCATGCAGGTAGCATGCTGAAATTAATATCAAATAGGTACTCAAGTCAGCGGTCCCTTGAAGCTGTGAAAAAATCAACCTTCTAAGTCAACGCAATCAAAAGATACAGTCATTAAATAGGCTACCTATTTCCATACAAATTGCCGAATTCCGAAAACCTAAAGGGTACTTCCAGTTGTCCTAGAAACTTGAAATTTGGTATGAAGCATAAAGGTAGCTCTTATAGAACAACCACTCAGAAAATCCTCAAAATCTTGTATTTTTATTTCTGTCTGTAGATTTCGCAGACCAATATAAGTTGACCCCACACTGCGTACATTTTGCTTAGGAGCAGGGCTCTGCTAACACTGGACTTCATAAAAACACTGGGGAAAAGCGTTAAAATCTTTCTACGGAACCCTCGTGCGCGAGTCCGACTCGCACTTGGCCGGTTTTTAAAAATTATTATTGTCCATCCAGAATCTGGACAGGCCAAGGTCAAAGAGCATATTATTATCGTATCAAATTCAAATTCAATTTTTTTTTCATCGCAATCGAGAAACTTCGTATTAAATTTGAGTTCTAAATACACTCACGAGCGGCCGTTGTTCCAAACATCATACACATTTTTCGATACCGTTACTAACCTACTCGATTACGTTACGCAGGATTCGAATATTCGAATTTCGAAACTCGCCTTTGATGCTTGGGGCACTGTTGCCAGGTCTCCCGATTTTTCTGGGATATCTCCCGATTTTCCGGGATATCTCCCGATTTTAGTAAATGTTTCACGACTTCTCAGATTCTTACTCAAAACTCCCGATTTTTTAAGAACACCACGGCTTAAACTTTCTTTACGAAAAAACTGCGTAAATCGAAACGAAAAAAATGCAATGTAAAATACATTATGTGCCTACTTTGTAAAATGCGTATAATATACTAGAGAGAGAGACTTCCCTGAGAGGATGACGTTGAACGTTTGGCGCCTTCCTCACCCCACCTCACTTCTGCTAAACAACTTCGTTTTAGTGGCGACATATTAATTATCGGTCTAACTTAATTTTACAGTGTTATCCACAAATAACGCGTCTTTTCAAATAAAAAAAAAAACGTTCAGAATTCGCACCGAATAAGTAAATAACTTATTTAAAAAAATAATAATATTACAATTATAGGCACAGGTTAAGCAGTGGGACGTAAATAGGCCGATGATGATGATTATAAGAAAGGTATTATAATAATGTTAAACGTGGAAATCCCAACCTATTAAATTCTCTATACATTGGTGTACGAATATTCTTACTAACTTAATTTTACAGAGTTGTCACAAATAAGGCGTCTTTTCTAATAAAAAAAGTTCAGAATTCGCACCGAATACCTACGTAAATATGTTATTTACGTTTTTTTTTATATTATAAATAAAGGCACAGGCCCAGCAGTGGACGTAAATAGGCCGATGATGATGATGATGATTATAAGAAAGGTATTATAATAATGTTAAACGTGGAAATCCCAGCCTATTAAATATTCTATACATTGGTGTATGTCACAAGTCAAAGTAAATTATGCTTATGATGAAGTGAGTAGTGACAGAAAATTAATTGCGACTTGACTTACTTGTGATGCAGAATATCATAAGCATTAAATACGAAAAAAAAAAAGTGGAAAAATAAGTTGAGATGTTAAAGATACTTAATGCATTTATACATTTTGTTTTTATCGTTTAAATAACGTACAGAATGGCTCTATAAAGCAGTTATTTCAGTGTCTGGCTCAGGGGAGCGCCTTAATTGTTTATGTAATGATTTGCTATTAGGAAATCTAAAACAGAAACAGTTTAAAATCCATTACAGATTACAGGTAATTTTTTAATTGAGGTTCTGAGCAGCTGTGTTTAAAAACAAGGCATGGTGGTTTTTCAGCCATTTCAGCGTCTGGCTCAGGGAAGCCCCTTAATGAAACTAACCAACTTAGGAAAGTTGAAAAACCCCCGACATTGTCATTTCAAAGTTCAGTATTTCAAAAACGGGTCAACCGATTTTAATAATAAACCTTATATAAGAACCATCTCGATTAAACTAGCTTTCGATTTAAAAAAATCGCATCGAAAACGGTCCCTCCATTTGGGAGCTATGATGCCACAGACAGATACACAGTTACACAGGTCAAACATAAGTTTGACCTGACCTTGACGCCTCCCTTTTTCTTCGGCGGTTAAAAAGATGAATATTCAATAGCAAAAAAATATAAAAAATAGCAATTGCTACTTTTTTTAGGTAAAGGAAAATATGTTAGAAAAAAACACAATAAAACATTTATTGAGAGATGTCGTTTTAAATAATTTTAAGGAAAAATGTATCTCCCGATTGTTTTCATAATGTCGCCATATATCTCCCAAATTTTTATTGGTAAACCTCCCATATTTAAAAAAATTTGATCTGGCAACACTGATGGGCGTTGGCTTGGCTTCACTTGGCATCCATTTTCGTTAGCGTAGCGTTGGGCAAGCTAGCGCCATTTTATCATGGATGGAGCTTGGTAGTAGTCGGATTATTAGTTAATAGGTAATAGGCTACTAGCTTTGCTGCAAAAAGCAAAAGCACTTCCGACTTGTGTTGTGTTGTGCGTGTGATCACTCCGGACGATGAGGTAAGTTCATAATTTTAATAAAATTGTAATAAGTAGCAATATTTAGGTGCAAACTAGCTAATGGTACTTAACGAGAAATTTTGTTTACTTTGTGATTTATGGAGTACCTATAGGTAGTTGCCGTAGTCGTTCAAAGTTCAAACTTGTGTTTTGGAAAAAATATTGAATAGAACCATTAACACGCGCAAAACTCAGTACCTGTGAATCTCAGAATACATAATAGGTAATATAGAACAATCCGACCGATCGTGTCGTGACGTGTTGAATATAGTAAGTAATAATTTTTATTAATGATGTCTTGTGTCGTTCCTACATACAGAAATGCCGTTGGGCTTACAAAAATACAGGATAGGATTACATTTCAAGTTTATAAGTAAGTAGGTATGTACCTGGTTACCTACTTATTGTTTTGGGATAGCACTGAATGCGACTTCTGGTTTGTTTGTTTGTATTCTACTTATAGCCTTAGCCATATTATACTTACTTAGAGTATTTAAACAAAAGAGAAGAAGGAAGAAATTTATGGTGCATTTGTTTTGTTTGCAGTTTATCCAACGATTTAATTGAACTCTTGAAAATGGAGTTTCGAGAAATACCTACCTACGCCGAAGCATTTTTCAGTAAGTTGGATATATACTTACCTAATGATTCACGTCACGCTATTTACCTACTTAGTAATTACATAATATTAGTACCTATTAGTCAAAACGAATGTAACTTAGGTACCTACCTACCTACTAGATTATCCTACTTTTGAGTTTGTCCTACAAAATGTCGGTTTTAAACGCGGCATGATTTCAACATTCATTGTCATATTGCAGCTAATTTATACAAAACCTTAATTAATATAATAAGTAGGTACATATGTATAAACCTTTGCCTTGAATCACTTCATCCATTATAGGTATCAGCTATTTAAAGAACACGTTAAAATATTAAGCACCTTTACTTGGAAAACTTTTCTCCAAAATTAGCCCAACCCCCCCTTTGCTATAGTCCAACCCAGCCAAACAAAAACCATTTTATTCATGCAATCAAATTTATTTCAGAAATAAGCATCTGCATCCTGCACCTTCATACCTAGCCTAAGAATTACCAATGTAGGCGGACCTACATATTATTAACTGATGGCTATGGCACAGATAATTTAATTACGGTAAAATAATAATAAGTAATGTGGTATTGTGTACTTATGTGGTCTCGGGTTGTGGTATTGTGTGATATTTAATTGGCACAGTTTTATTTGCTCAAACTTTTCTTTGGTTTTTCTAGAAAACGAAGTGGACTTGATACATTGCCTTTATTGGACAGTGACCAAATCAAACAATTGATCTCTCTTATTGGACCGCCCACAGGCAAAATTTAAAAAAATCTCAGCAGCAAGTAGGACCAGATTATCAGCACAGCCATTCCCAGTCCCAGGTAGATATTTAACAAAAAACTAAAACCGCCTTAAAAGTCAACCGATTTTAGATGAAATTTGGGATACAACTTAGGTATGTAAGTCCGGTGGCAGTAAAATAATCTGGTAGTCATATTCTTATGATCCGGCCAGGATTGTTTCCGTAGGAGGGAACTCTTCAACACTTAATGGCATTGACTTGAAATACTGAATGGATATGTAAGTTGGATGACATTGCAATTGGTACTTATCATAAAACACTTATTATTTGTTTATTTTTAAATAGGTGTCATTATAACAGCTATTTTAAATGAGTGTAAATATTTGAATTGAAATGTATGGAACATGTGAAACAAAATATTTACTATTTTATTCATGCAATAAAATTTATTTCAGAAATAAATAATTAGAATTAGAGAACAAATACAAATGTTATTTATTGAAAACCACAAAACAGTACAAAGAGAACATACAGTATCCAATAAAATATAAATATGTTACAACCATTTTGTTAGTTGGGAATAAACGTATTACTCACATATGTCAGTCGAGTATAGACCGACATGTTTTGGACTAATCTGTAGTCCTTCACACATTAGTCCGAAACATGTCGGGCATGTCTATTTCACTATGATTGAATCTCAACAGTAGTTTTATGTTAAAAGTTTAGGTTAACATAAACAGTATTATTATTTGACAGTATACCCTGACATCTTTCAGACTAATGTGTGAAGGACTACGGATTAGTCCGAAACATGTCAGTCTATTCTCGATTGACATACGTGAGTGATCCGTTTATTTCTCTAATCTAAACTTGTGATTTTTATGTTACCTGCTATTGACATTTTAACTGGATATTTGTTTGCTTATTTTCTTATATTGGATTAGGTACTTAATAATTTGCCATAGCTCATTCTCATTCATTGTATTAGATAGAAGGACCTAATAATGTTATCTTTGGTTTTTCTAGAAAACTAAGTGGACTTGACTACATTGCCTTTATTAGACAATGAGCAAATCAAACAATTGATACCTCTTATTGAATATCAGGCCAAAGTTAAAAGATATCTTTATGATTGGAAATCTAAGCAGCAAATACCTACCAGGATATCAGCCCGGTCATTCCCAGTCCCAGGTATCAAAACAGCACTCTCGTGGCGCGATATTGGACGACATAATACAGCTCATTAGCTCTACAATTGGTGTAAAGTGGTCGTAAATGTAAGTTTAAGACGTACATTAACTTATTCATTTCAATTAGCAGTCCTCCCAACAAACGGCCAGCTCAAATCTCACCCTGAGGCTCCAACTCATGAGTCAGCTCAGCACTCCCGCACCAACCAGCAAACCGGGCATTCAATGGGCAAAGCACATCCACGATTTGTTCACAACGGAACCAGAGCCTATTTGGTTTAGCGTGTGCGGCCTCATGGGAAATTATATAACAGGTATAACAAAATAATGTCAATGTGAATATTTATATTTCTTTATTCTTTTAACATTCAATTACCGTGAGACTCAATCATAGTGAAATAAAAACTGATCACTCACGTATATAAGTCGAGTTTAGCCCGACATGTTTCGGACTAATCTGTAGTCCTTTCTCTGGGAGCGCACGACCCAGCTGCATCGAGACGCACACTGCGTGCCGCGGCTCTGCTCGCATGTTATGCCTCTGTTATTATTTATTATTTTATGTAATATTGATGTAATTAACTTTACCTATTTGTTCATACTTATGTATTTTACGTTAGTTGCACCGCCTAACCTAATTTATGTTCTATTATGTCTTAATTGAATGATTTAATTCAATTACTTCTCTAATTTCATGTTTAGATGAAGATACGGCAAAAGGCAGGCTATTTGGTGGGGGAGAAGAGGTTTACTAGGTAAACAAACCATTAAGGTCTCATCCATCGCTTCAGCAAAGATGATTCAGAGGAAATTTGTACAGATCGACGTGACCGTAAAATGAAACAATCACAGCGGCCATTACAGGATGAACAACTTGATCAGGACCATAATTTAGAAGGAAGGTAGGTAACAACAGTTCATTTAAAATTTTGTAAGTGTATCTAATGACAAAGACGATCGAATAGGCTAGTAGTTGCAGACCCTGACTAATAAAGCTTGAGGTCCCGGGTTCAATCCCTGGTCGGGGGCGTCGGGACAGATGTTTGTATGATGAATAAATGAATGCTTGTTCTTGGGTCTTGGTTGTTTAATATGTATGTAAGTATGTATTGATCTATATGTATAAGTATGATTATCCGTTGTTTAATACCCAGGGTACAGGCTTTGTCTAGTTTGGGACCAGGAGGACATTTGGTGTCAATAATTATCCCAGTATATTTATGTAATTATTTATTTATTTAATGCAATAAAAAGTACCGTCAACAACAAAGCTTGCATTCCGTTATTCCTATTAAGGTGCCGAACCCTAAAAGAACATCTGTAAATAAATGTAATATTGGATTTCCTTTGTAATGCAATCCACTATTATGTCTCAACGTTTTCCACAGAGGAGCTGAAAATTAACGGCGACATGATTACAATAGCCAAATACCGGGGGATTATAAACTTCATCTATACTAGAAACAGCTTGGAATGCAACGTGGTCACTTCGCAAGCGGCACTTAATGACTGTTTCAGCAGCCGCACAGTACTTGAAAAAGTTTTCCTTTGCCTTGTTTGACGAGCGTCGGTGCACACCTGGTAAGTGATTTGCTTAAGTATTTGTGATTCATATTGGTGCTTTCAATGAATCCATTTCAACACTATTGCTCCTAAACAGTCTTATGTTAATATCTAGTTTTTATTGTAATTTCTGTACCCTTACTTAACTAATGTAATTAGGAGAATTCTGACGTTTCTTGGTATTTATTACCAGCAAAAAAAAACATTGTGGCTGTGGTGAGAATAGCAAAGAAAAATAAACTCAACACATTTTACATAGGTTTTTAAATTTTACCAACACTAACTTGTGTATTTTTGGTTCACAGATAAAGACAGACTTAAGAAATATTAATCCAACCATTAGCCCCTCAGCGTTGTACACTGGGTTAAGACAAAACTCAGATTTGATTGAAAATAGAGTTTCCTCATAGCTGCAAACACTATTGAAGTCCTTACGGGCTCAGCGACAAAGAATTCAGCGAGAAAGAACCGATCTCCCAACGTAAGCGAAGAATGTTTTTGTGTATTTTTTGTTGATTTGCAACCCAGCCCCTTCTCCGTCGAAAAGGCGTTTAGGCAGTTATTGTTATTTATAAATTCGACAGTATTTTGTGAATATTCGGTTGATTAATTAACATTAAATTTTATTTTTCAGATGCTGAGCTACAGAAAATAACTTCAGTACTTCTTTTAGTGCCATTTGCAATATTTGCTGCTGAGATTTGTAATCGGAAAGACATTTTTTTTATATTTGGCCTGCGGTCTTATAAGAGGTTTGATGGTTTGATTTGGTCATTGTCTAATAAAGGCAATGCAATGTAGTTAAGTCCACTTCGTTTTCTAGAAAAATCAGGGTTACGTACATGCCTGAAAAAACTGGACCGATTTAAGTTGACATTTGTACAAGTACGTAAATAAATGAATTTTGAATATTTATGGGGTTCCCTTTTGGATAAATAAAACAAACATTTACAAATTTTACCGCGTGATATCTCAAATTAAAGGGTTAGTGGTGGAGGGTCCCAAATATATTTTTTTACAATTTTGAAATAGGGGCTTTAAAGTAACCAAAGAAAATAGATGAAATTTGAGCCCCCCCCCCCCGTTACTCCAAAACTACCGAGCCTAAAATTAAGAAAAAAACAGAAAGGTAGATATTTACAATAAAAAAATAAAAAGGTAAAAGCTTCTGTAATCCGTAACAATTTTTTTGTCTATTTTCTTTAATAACTTTGAAACCACTTATTTTAAATAAGACGTATTAACCGCGATTACCTTAATATGTTTAACAAGCACCCGTTCTCATTATGTCTTATGTAATTAACGAATCATTTAAAACTCACTTATTTAAAAATACAGGGCTGCTAATTCAACCCCCAAAAGTTACCCCAGTGCACAAAATTCATTTATTTACGTTACACGTCCGTGTTTGGATCATAGAAATACATTATGTGTACCAAATTTCAATTAAATCTGTTCAGTAGGTTCGGAGCAGGGATGATAAAACTAAGAGGACTGCCAATATCTACACAATATGTCGTTCCTTTCAAATAATAAGCCTGCTGTAGCTAGTTTCACTATAGAGAGGTCTCCGTACCATTCATTTCGTATGGCACTACCTCTGCTTATAGCGCCATCTGTCTCAGAAAAAAACTAACATAGATGGCGCTATTTTGTTAAGCAGAGGTCAAAGTCACATACGAAATATACAGGGTGTTTGGTATAACGATGTAGGAACTTTAGGAGGCGTGACAGGGGACTATTAGGAATAGTTTGAATTCTATAATATATGCCTTATTCCAATATGTGATGTTTTTTTTTTAAATCGAGTTTTACGAATTTTTAACTTGGTACCAAAACTTGACATAAAAATGAAATTTTAAACCAACTGTGCAAGCAATCAAATTTATTTCTTTATGGTTAACACCGTAATTATTTGGTTAACCAATCACAATAAATCAGCCTCCCACGGGCTACACGTTTTTTTAGGTAATTTTTTATCGATTTTGTAGGTCACCATGAGTGGGTTCCGCCAAAAAAATAAACTTTATCGGGCTGTGAAAAAAAAACTTTCCAGGATATCAATGTCCCAATTAGTTTAAATACTTGCTTGAAATGCTTACCTACTGTAATTGAAAACAAAAATTACTGCATAATTGCAACAAATAAAAAAAATCACTGGTCAACATGTTGAACGCCACGACCGAACAAAAAAGTTCCCCGTACGAAGTAGAAATTAAAAAGCAAATAAAGACACTTTTGCACGCACTTTATTTTAAATTAATTTTGCAATTAAATGATTAATCGATAAATAAATACCATTCTCCCACTTACGCCACTAAATATAATTTTAAAATTACGTTTTGTTCAGTGAGTGTTTTCTGTCAAAAATTAACCTTTTTACAGCTACTTCAATGTAAATAAAAACTACTTAGAATATTGACGTTTTACTATCACTATCCTAAGTAAATCTTATTTAAATTAGCTGTAACAGAAAACACTCATTGTGTCTAACAAATAGATGAATGATGTGTGTGTGTTTGTGTGTGTGTGTGTGTGTGTGTGTGTGTGTGTGTGTGCGTGCGTGTGCATGTATGTGTGTGTGTGTCTAACAAAAAGTGATTTTAAAATTGTATTTAGTGGCGTAAGTGGGAGAATGGTATTTATTTTATCGCTTAGTCATTTAATTGCTAAATTTGCAAAGTTAATTTAAAACAAAGTGCGTGTGAAAGTGTCTTTATTTGCCTTTTTATTTGGAAAACATAATTGTAAAAAATAAATAATTTGATCTAAGAGTAAAATTCCATAATTGTCTACTTCGTACGGGCAACTTTTTGTTCGGTCTTGGCGTTCAACATCAACATGTTGAACGCCACGACTGGTCAACACGAGTGATAGTTTTTTTATTTGTTGCAATTATGTTGTAATTTTTAATTTTAATTTTTAATTTTTGTAATTACGGTAAACAAATTGAGCATGTTTTTAAACTAATTGGAACATTAATATCCTTGGAAGTTTTTTTTCACGGCCGGTGACGGTGACGTACAAAATTGATAATAAAAAAAAGTGGAGCCAGTGGAAAGCTGATTTTTTGTGATTGGTTAATCAATTAATTGCGGTGTCGATTATAAAGAAAGCGATTTGATTGTTTGCACAGTTTGTTTAAAATTTGTTTTTTTATGTCAGCTTTTGGTACCAATTAAAAAATTCAGAGAAACTCGATTTAAAAAAAACTATCACATATTAGACTAAGAAATAGGCTTCAAACTATTCCTAATAGTCCCCTCTATCACTTCCTAAAGTTCCTACATCGTTATACCAAACACCCTGTATAGTGAGAGTGAAACTAGCTACAGAAGGCTTATTATTTGAAAGGAACGAAATTTTGTATAGATATTGGCAGTCCTCTTGGTTTTATCGTCCTTGATTTAAGGAAAGAAATGTCACAAATACCTAAATAATAAATGTGTTAATTGACACCGATTGACAGTGATAATAATATTACGAGTATACATGTGTATTACGGTATTTAGTGTCAGAATGTACCTATATTCCAAATTTACCTGTTACTGTCATTGTCTCGTTGTATAGTCGACAAAGTTAGTGCTACCACTTTTGAACCGTAACGGCGTACCAATAGATTTAAAAGTGATAAAGTACTTTCTTGGTCGACTTATACATAGTATTCAGTTTATTTACCGGTTGATTTTATAAAACCCCCTCAATTGTTAACTGGATGAGATTCCTTAAAGGAATAAGTTAGCCTTTGTACATGTTTTATTAACTTTTTTGTACTTAACTAAGGGCGATAAAACTAAGAGGACTGCCAATGTCTAAACAATATCGTGTTCCTTTAAAACAATAGGCTTATTAGCAGGCTTGCTGTAGCTAGTTTCACTATAGAGAGCTTAGGTCACGATGTCACGATATCATTAATTTCGTATGACAATGAGACCTGTGCTTAACACAATAGCGCCAACTATATCAGTTTTTTCTGAGATCATAGATGGCGCTACTGTGTTAAGCAGACGTCGAAGTGTCATACAAAATTAATGGTACTTAGGCCTCTATACAGGTGGCGCATTCATATCGGTCAGTATGGGCAAGTCTGTAACTATAAGATATACAAAGATCTGTTCTTAGGAACCATGTCATCGATTTTAGTGACAAGAAAAACTGCAAACATGTATTAAAAAAAAAACTTGAACTTTGTTCGGGAATTGAACCCGGTCGTATTGAAAAATAAAACTATACATTATTTCTATTCCGATATTGATTGTGTAGGTAGGTCATAAGCATAAGCAGTAAATGTTACTATGCAACATGATAGCTTGATGGCACCGGTGTTGGACACGAGTTGAAAAACAGCAGTAATGGACACTACATTCTTATTCAATCAATACATTAATTGAAAGATTATGCGGTTGAAAATTAACTGTCTTAAAATAAATGGCTGTCCTTTATTTTCTATTAAATAAGCCTTATTGTCCATTACTAGGTCATTGTCCATTACTGGTGTCAACACGTTATCTAAAATGAATAAAATGCATTGTAAAAGCAGCCATAGTCAATTTTAACACAAATTCACCACCTAAAGATGCGAAACGCAATAATCATTAGGTATAGTTGAAATTTTATAAGCTGGGAGCTTATCTTGTACGTAAACAATAACAATGTTCTCTTTTTTAAGGCTACCGCTAATAACAATTAATAGCAAGTAATAAAAAATGCATACAAATAGCTACCATCTTGTCTAAATCAAAAGGTTGAAATTGCAATAGCATAGCACATTCGATAATGACGCCGACGACTTGCCTGAGTACGGCTTTCAATGTCCGAGAGTCATTGTAGAATGTGCTACGCTATAGCTATTTCAACCTTGTGACTTAGAGAAGATGGTTTTGTATGCATTTTTTGTTACTTGCAATTCATTGTTATTAGCGGTAGCCTTAAAAAAAGAACAATGTTATTGTTCACAAGATAAGCTCTTAAGTGGTAAACGGCCAACTTATAAAATTTCTACCTAAACGAAAAAAAAAAGGTCGTAATTTCGAACGTCTACTTTAAATTAAAGGATATCAAATACCATGCATTTCATTCATTTTATATTATCATGTTCCATAGTAACATGACCTACACAGTCAATATCCAAAAATAAATAATGTAAGTTTTATTTTTCAATGCGACCGGGTTCAATTCCCGAACTGAGTACAAGTTTTGTTTTATCTGTTTATGCAGTTTTTCTTGTCACTAAAATCGATGACATGGTTCCTAAGAACAAATCTTTATATGTCTTATAGTTGCCCATACTGACCGATCTAAATGTGCCATCCTGTATAGTGAAACTAGCTACAGCAGGATTAGTATTTGAAAGGAACGTGATTACTTGACATTGGCAGTCTTAGTTTCATCGTCCTTGACTTAACCGTGATTTTACAAACAGACGTTTACAAACATACGTAGTATAGTATACATAGTAATGAGCTAAACGGTTTACCTTGCTACTCCACGAACAATCTTTCAAGACAGCTAGTAGCTACGTCTGCGTGTAGTTGGTGCTGGTGATATTTTGGTGTGTGTGACACATGTTGATTTATGTGGAAGCGGAGGTGGGTTTTGGGCTATCGCATGAAGACACATTTGTCACACAGACGCACCTGTCCTGCACGAGTGTTCGCGGAGTACCAAGGTTTAGTTCACTGATATGGACTTCCGCAAAGTAACGCTCCTGTCAATCAATTAGTACACAAAACAAAAAAAATGTTCTTAAGTACCTACCTACTCCTGTAAATATGGAAAAATTGTTGTTTTTAGTGAGTGACGGCTAAAGCTCTCCCTTATTTACTCATTAGGTAATGTTAAATGTAAAGTAGTTTATTAAGTTAATTTAGTAATCATTTCATTTCATATGATTGGAAAGATTTAACTAAGTTTCCCGATATTTGGAAGTCGTTGCATGCGCCAATAATGATCACGGGACAATCTATATCGGAGAACTTCCATTATAATCGTGCACCTATCTGTTATTTATATGATACAATGGTTGTTGGGTGCAAGAGTTGCTGCAGAGGAGGGTTGGCAACCTCTACTTTTCCGGTTCTTTGGATCAGTATATTTTTGATAGCACTGCATTTAATTCTTAAGCAAAAGGGTAGTATTACTTTAGTGCCCCGCCGCTATGAAGTCAATCCTGACACATTGCACAGTTATGAAGTTGTTGCGTGGTTCAAACAAGCACGTCTAGCATCAAACTACATAGCTGTGGAATGAGTCAGGATTGACTTCATAGCGGCGGGGACTATATAGTTATAATAGGATTTTTATAAAATGTCGGAACTCACTTAAGAGCTTACCTTCCAATGAATGGTATTGTTCTCTATTATGAAGTCCGACCGCTAATTAGCAGTGCAAAATGAAACGCATTATAACAAACGATTTCCTAAGAATAGCAACTTTACTCCCTAAAGAAGAAGGTTCAAATCGTAATGTCAATGCTTTCGAGATAGTATTGTTTGAACTACAAACACACACAAAAATAGTACGTGGCTGCCGCTTTCTATTTCAAACAATAATATATCTCGAAAGCGTTGCCATTACAATTTGAATCTTCATCTTTGGGTGGTAAAGTTGCATTCCGTTTTTTTTTTTTGTTATATTATGCGTTTCATTTTTCACAGCTAATTAGCTGTCGGACTTCACAATAGATAACAATACCATTCATTGGAAGGTAAGCTCTTAAGTGGATTCCGACATTTTATTAAAATCCTACTATACCCAATTGTTTGAAAAAAAAACTTAGCCATGCGATAGCGGTGTATGATCTCATGTGTTTATCTTTCTTTTTAATCTCATTTCCATAAAATAACAGATAGGTGCACAGTAATTGTACGGTGGTGGTATTTCATACTCGTTTAATCCTGGTAATACATATCCCGTTTGGAATATTGATTGTTCGCAACCGGGGTAGTTTCAAAAACCTATTGATGTTCATTTCAACTAAAGTTAGTTTGTAATAACAATAACAACCATTTTTGGATGATTCTTCAAATCTGGATTGAACGAAACTGGGTTAGTGATTATTGATGTTCCATGAGCTCCTTCCATTATTATATACACCAAACATGATGCAAAAAGTGTGAGATAGAAATACATCGTCAGCTCACTCTAACGTATCACAGCGTCTTGCAGGTTGGCCGAGGCTTGGAAATTGTGTGGGCCCCGCATACCAAAGTGGTGGTTCAAATAGATCACGAGATCCTTAAGTACCCAGTTTCGTTTGATCCATGCTCAAACATATTAAAATTAATTGTTAACTGTAATTTGAAATTGTCAACCACTGTTGTGTAAATTGAATACATTTGATTTTGAAAAATAAATTGTCAGTTTCTTAAAATTTATGTTATTAATTATTTACAAATCATAATCATTTTTGACCATCCTTACATAGAAAAATAAGTTATTGTAAGATTTTATTAGGAGATTTCTTGTATTCTTTTAGTGTGTTTTAGCGTTTATCTTGTATAACTCAACTGCAGCTTTCTTTCGCAGGTGTTACAGTATATGTGACTTTCTTCCTTTTTGGACTATACAGCTGGTGAACCTGAGACATTCGTGTCAGTACGGCTACTTATTTATGCCATTTTCTTGTGTTGCGCACATAAAAGGGGCATAAGTATAGCCATATTGATGCAGCCGAGAAAACTGTTTTGCAAAACGGATACTTCAACCGCGTTACTCGGCTTGACGCGGTCTGCAGTAGCCGTACAAAACGGCTGCCTCAACCGGCTCACACGGCTCCACCAGCTGTATAGGGACATGGGAAGACGGCTGGGATAGCCGTGTTGACGTGGCTGAGGCAACCGTTTTACACGGCCACTTCGGACCGCGTCACACGGCTCCGCCAGCTGCGTAGGGACGTAGGGAGACGGCTGCGATAACCGTGTTGACGTGGCTGAGGCAACCGTTTTACACGGCCACTTCGGACCGCGTCACACGGCTCCGCCAGCTGGGTAGGGACGTAGGGAGACGGCTGCGATAGCCGTGTTGACATGGCCGAGGCAACCGTTTTACACGGCCACTTCGGACCGCGTCACACGGCTCCGCCAGCTGCGTAGGGACGTAGGGAGACGGCTGCGATAGCCGTGTTGACGTGGCTGAGGCAACCGTTTTACACGGCCACTTCGGACCGCGTCACACGGCTCCGCCAGCTGCGTAGGGACGTAGGGAGACGGCTGCGATAGCCGTGTTGACGTGGCTGAGACAACCGTTTTACACGGCCACTTCGGACCGCGTCACACGGCTCCGCCAGCTGCGTAGGGACGTAGGGAGATGGCTGCGATAGCCGTGTTGACGTGGCTGAGGCAACCGTTTTACACGGCCACTTCGGACCGCGTCACACGGCTCCGCTAGCTGCGTAGGGACGTAGGGAGACGGCTGCGATAGCCGTGTTGACATGGCTGAGGCAACCGTTTTACACGGCCACTTCGGACCGCGTCACACGGCTCCGCTAGCTGCGTAGGGACGTAGGGAGACGGCTGGGATAGCCGTGTTGACATGGCTGAGGCAACTGTTTTACACGGCCACTTCGGGCCGCGTTACACGGCTCCGCCAGCTGCGTTGAGACGTAGGGAGACGGCTCGGATGGCCGTGTTCACATGGCTGAGGCAACCGTTTTACATGGCCACTTTGGACCGTGTCACACGGCTCAACTAACCATGTTACAGCGTAGAAAGACGGCTGGAATAGCCGTGTTGACATAGCTCAGGTAGCCGTTCACACGACCACGTCAAACCGCGTCACACGGCTCAACCAACCGTGTCATTTGGTAGGAAAACGGCTGAACTAGCCGTGTCAATATGGATGAGGCAGCCGTTTCACACGGCTACTCCAGCCGTGTTGACCGTAACCGTGTTGAACTGTTCACATGGCTGTGCCTGATTATTAGCCGTGTCTGATTATTGGCCGTGTTGATAATTTGACACATCTAGCCGTGTCTGATTATAGCCGTGTTGATAATTTGACGCGGCTGCAACCGCAGTACCGTGTGCAACTCGAGCCGTGTCTGATTACAGCCGTGTTGATAAATTGACACGGCTGCAACCGCAGTACCGTGTGCAAATCTAGCCGTGTATGATCATAGCCGTGTTGACAAATTGATTAAATCTGCAGTACCGTGTGCAAATTTAACCGTGTGTCCTCCGTAGCCGTTTTAGCGACACACGGCAAAGGTAACCGTTTTGACGCGGCTGCAACCGCAGTACCGGGTTTATACGGCTACCGATAGCCGATAAATCGACCCTTTTTTTTCCCAGTGTAGGTACATAAATTGTACTCAGTATAATTTAAATGCATTTAGTTAAGCATAGTAACAGTTTATAGTGCATGATCTAATACAGATGACTCAAAAAGAAACGGTATCCCGCGTCTGTTATTACGGCTCAGGTTACGCGTGAATTTTCAGTATGCAATAGGTAGGTGCCATCATTCTCATGAATAGTGCAAAGTGCAACGTAAGGTTTCGTTGTATCTTCGTAAACATGTTTGGTAGATAGTTTTTAATGTTTAAAATAGATTTAAAACATGGCATGATTTTATAGGTATAATTTTAGGATAAACTGGGAAAGTTTTTTTTTTAATGACTTGATGTACGAAATAGGTAGAGTACATGTTTATTTTAAGCGTTTCGGTTAGAAATGATCGATTGAATATAAATAAACAGAAAGCCAAGAATAGAATTTCAGCTAGAAAGTATGACTTTTAGAGAGAGAAACATATTTTTAGAAGTGCATTATTGGTTATACTTACGTAGAATAATCGTCCTTTTTATTCAGCTGTAGACGGATAATAAGGATGATTCAAAAATAATTTGCTATCACAGCTAGCCTGATCATCTGGCTGTTATTTCAAATTATTAGTGGATGGCAATTAAAAAGCTTCGATTAGAATGGTTCGATTACAGTTTCAGAATAATTAATATTTTTTGAATTTTATGGGTTCAATTTATTTTAACATTTGAATTTGTTTGTGATGGAATTTTGAATAGAGTAGAGTCAGGTATAGAGTAAGGATGGTAAAAGTATTTTAGAATATGCTTTGGTGTTGTTTTGATAGGAAATTATTGGAGCTGAAGTTTTCAAATTGTATAAGAAATGTGCTAGAGATTTTGATTTATTTTTTTAGATGATTTTAAGTAAGCAAGTATAATTAGGATGACTTTTGTTATCAACAGTAGCCCGAGTTGCGCTGATGAGCGAAAGAGTTAGTTAAGTTATGTAGCAAGGTACACCAGGATACAAGGCAGGTAGGGAATCCTTGCCCTCTGATCATGATTCGATCGAGCATCAATCGTGAAGAGACTTGGACACAAGGTATGTCAATGAAGTAAGGATGTGTTAAAAGAACTGCCTGAATGAATATGTTAAAAAAAATCCTTGTATCCTGAATAATAAAATATATGAAGAAGTTAAGGTTGGCCAACCAAAAATGTTAAATAATGTGTACCTTGCAAAAAGTGATGCCGAAGTAGCACACATAAAAAGAAAAGTTGAAGTTAAAATCGATTTCATTTAAAGTTGAAAGACGTCATAAATAAATTAGGTAGATACTTGCAAGTTAGATCTAAGAAAAATCATCGCTAGAAAAAAAAGAGTACGTACAATATACTAGGTACCTAGGACATAGCATAAGCGTTATTACTCGCATAAACTGTATGAGCTATTGTGTTATGAAGTAATATTTCATTTTTGTTTAGATAGGTATATTTTAAGTTTGGTGGTTTTGACAGTGATTAGAACTGTATATCCTTAGAAGAGCCATTTTAAAGGGTTTTTTAAAGGTTTCGTATACGTACGAATAAAAAAAAGAAACAATGTCATTACCTTGTTTAAAAAATTGCAGATAGATATTTTTTTATATAGGTATATTAATAAATTTAAAATAAAAATTGGAGGGTAAAGGTTTGACATGCTCCGTTTTGGCACATTTAAAAATGTATAAATTTCATTATGTTTTGGATTTGGAATTCAATTAAATCAAAAAAATCAAAAAAAAGTGATGCAAAAAAAAACTATTTTATATAATGTTTTTTTTTCTCTGTGAATGGGAGGTGTAGTGTAGTAGTAGTGTCTATGTGTGTAACTAGTATATAAGGAGTGTTTATTATTAATAAAGAGAGTTAACCTACGGCATTCGGACCTATCATTTGCCTCCTCTACACCCAACACCACACTACTGTATGTAAGTACTTTGTTAATCCCGTGCCTCTAGTGTAATCCACGGCCAATAAATACGTCTCAGACGCGTTTCCGTTAACGTGTCAAACAGTATGAGAATTATGAACTAAAAAACAATTACTTTGCTCACCCGCGACCACTAATGACAACTAGTTATATCTGTGCGGCAAATGTATGTTTCCATGCAACACCTCCACCTCCACTGCTACACGAATCAACACATGCCACACAGACCCAACTATCACCACCACCACTATACTAAACGCTGACGCGTTTCGGCACTCTCCACGAGGCCATTTACGAAGCACAACAACAACCGCTCAACATGCCACCACTTCCACTACTCAAGTGGAAGTGGTACTACTAGTGGAAGTGGTGGCATGTTGAGCGGTTGTTGTTGTGCTTCGTAAATGGCCTCGTGGAGAGTGCCGAAACGCGTCAGCGTTTAGTATAGTGGTGGTGGTGATAGTTGGGTCTGTGTGGCATGTGTTGATTCGTGTAGCAGTGGAGGTGGAGGTGTTGCATGGAAACATACATTTGCCGCACAGATATAACTATTTGTCATTAGTGGTCGCGGGTGAGCAAAGTAATTGTTTTTTAGTTCATAAATATGGACCTCCGCAAAGTAACGCCTGATTCAATAAATTAGTATGAGAATTGTTTGTTGTCGGTACGCGCCAGTACTGGCACTACCACATGGTCATAGTAATTTATACGTAAAACGCAAACGTGATCGAGAGATTTTTTGGTCGTTGATTACACTAGACGATCTGGAGTGTTATTCTCTAAGTTTATTCACGACGAATGACAACTCGGCCACATTCCCATTTAGTAAATTTTCTAACTCGTCGACAATCCCATTTCGTCCATATTCAATTCCCAAATCGTCCACTTCCTATCTCGTCCACATTCCTACCTCGTCTACATTCCCAACTTGTCCGCATTTCCAATTCGTTCACATTCCCAAATCGTCCACATCCCGAAGTCGCCCATAATCCCAATTCGACAACTTTTCAAACTTAAAAACTAGATAATTATAATATCGATTATTAGAAGATCGTGTCATAAATGACGGAGTCCTGAGTCAAATAAAAAACATTAAAACAAATATACAACCGAATTGAGAACCTTTTTGGAAGTCGGTTGATAAAAAAAAGAAAAAATGCATGAGTTGGGAATGTGGACGAGTCGCGAAAGTGGACTAGATGGGACACTGGGCGAAATGGAATTGTTGACGAGCTAGGAAGTTGACAAAATAGAAATGTGGATGAAGTGAACCTAAACGCTAGAATTTTCGCTAGACTAGAACGTCTGGCCCTCCAGCAAGTAAGTAGGTACATTTATGTAGTGGGAGAGCCATACTGTGGCCATTTGCTGCCGTAGGAATGGGCCGACTCGTAAGGGGAAGTACCACCCTCTCGCGGAAAATCGGCGTGAAGCAACAGCACCCCTGTTGCGTTTCGTTCGGTCAGTGAGAGTGCCGGAGACCCGATCCCCCTCCCCCCTTTCCTTTGTCCATTTTCCTCCTTAAAGGCCTGCAACAGACTAGTGACTCTATTGGGGTTGCTGATGATCACTTACCATCATGTGACCCGCTTGCTCGTTCGACTCCTTCTTTTAATAAAAAAACAGTTTAAATACCTGCAAACCCAACATAGTCCAAGCTTCCGAATCGTTTTTCAATACGAATATTCCGGTCAAAAATACTACAGTTTAATGAATAAAAATTATTTAGGGTCACGCGACGCAGTCTCACTAATCCCCGTGTTTATCTGTGTTTGTTTTAGTAATTGCACGCAACGCCTAAACCGTATTTCGGTGGAATGGAAATTCGGACGTTTGATTCCTATTCCTTTGCTATGTTAATGTGTGAGTGACACTTTATTTTTGAGGATAGCTATTGTTTTTAAAATGTTGGGCTGTGGATTGTACTTTGCAGCCTCGCTGTCAGGATAGAGCGCTGCTGTCAATTTGCGATACCAAATAACAACCGATTTGACACCTCAACGCTGAAATAGCCATGAATAGCCTTAGCTCTATGAATAATCTTCATGTAATCGAAATGACGAATTTGCAATACCTGACCTCCCTAGCACGGTAAATTTTATCCACGACATAACATTCGTCACTTTCTGACAAATATGCAAGTGCAAGAGGGACGAGTGCTTTATGTCGTGGATAAACGTTAGCGTGCAGGGGGTCTGGGGTGTTACCTAAGGTTATTTACGGCCATTTAAGCGTTGATGTGTCAAATCAGCTGTCATACAACAACTGCGTACTGTGTGTGTGTGAGTCAACATTTTGTAATATCCTTATTTTTCCGAAATCCAAAAACCTAAACGGTACTTCCAGTTGTCCTACAAACTTGAAATTTGGTACGAAGATAGCTCTTATAGCACAACCACTCAAAAAAGTCTCAAAATCTTAATTTTTTATGTTTGTCTGTAGATTTCGAAGACCCCACACTGCGTACATTTTGCTTAGAAGCAGGGCTCTGCTAACACTGGACTTCTTAAAACACTGGTGAAAAGCGTTAAAATCTTTCTAGGGAACCGTCGTGCGCGAGTCCGACTCGCACTTGGTCGCTTTTTTTTCTATTTTTACTTTGTACTGTTGTTGTCATATGCGTCAAATAAATGTTTTTCGTTGTGTTTTTCTTTACACAGTGTCGAAAATTTGAAACTTCGGCGCTGATACAGCCCTGATAAGGAAAATCATGATGAAATTTATTGTGAGAACGTTCTACGACGGCTCAGGATTTAAATGTGCCAGCCAGACAAATTATTTAAGACTACTATATAAATATTTTATGTACCTTCGGATCAAATTAGTTGTAAAAACTTGTTAATCGTGTCGATTTAAACTTTCGCGATTTTCACACATTATCATGATACTCGGGACTTAATCGCGTAAAAAACGTATATTTAAATTTGAATTTAAATACCTCGACGTTTAAATATATGTTTTTTACGCGATTAAGTCCCGAGTATCATGATAACTTGTTAAATGTCTGCCTTTTTTATCAATATCCGTCATACGCCAGCGTAAAAGGTGAAAAGGTCATGTTTTTTTCTAGAAATCTGAACCTTGTTCTTTAAATATTAATTAACAATTGAACTTGGATCCAGGAAATTAACCTTTATACCATCTGCATTATTACTGTTATCTACATTCTTGATCTATCTGTCGGCCGTTGCTTTTTGTCATAAGGAAATTTTTATTAGCCAACCAACGGAATGACAAGGAATGACGTTGAAGCAAATTTTTGTTGATTAAGTTTTAAGACATTTTTCTTGCAGGGTTCTCAGCCTTACTTTTGCGGTTAGTGGAAATGATGGCATGTTGAACGGTTGTTGTAGTGCTTCGTTAATGGCCTTGTGGAGAGTGCCGAAACGCGTCAGCGTTTAGTTTAGTGGTGGTGGTGATAGTTGGGTCTGTGTGGTATGTGTTGATTCGTGTAGCAGTGGAGGCGGAGGTGTTGCATGGAAACATACATTTGCCGCACAGATATAACTACTTGTCACGTGTGGTCGCGGGTGAGCAAAGTAATTGTTTTTAGTTCATAAATATGGACCTCCGCAAAGTAGCGCGTTTCAGATTAATGAAAAATATGATTTACAACGACAATAAGGATGGGACGGTGTCTTAGTGTAGATATCGATAAAATATTCGCGGGTGCTAAGATGTCATAATCTAATTTGATTTGAAACTTCAACTCAGAAACAGTCCACAATAACCTTACCCCTACTTTATTTTCTTTATATAATTAATTTCTATATAAACGTATTTAAAACTCCCTAAATAGTTGTGATATTTTTAAAAAAATTATATGTACTTTTTTTTGTATTGTGTGTTGTTTATATTAAAATTTTATAGCGCATTGGCTTTGCTGTAATGCTGTAAAGTTGTTTTGATAATAAATAAATACATAAATTAGGAATATAGTAAGACTCACAGTGAAATAATCGGAGTATCCGTTTATTTCACTATGATTGAATCTTACGGTAGTTTCATGTTAAAATTGTAAGACTCTGTAATATCCTAAGTCTATGGCTCGAGCGCCAATTAAAACTGTGAGAGCCAGAGATAATCAAATCATCCGTCAAGCGAAAGCCTCACGCTACTATTTAGCCTCATCTCTGACGTTTGAGACGTCAAATTATTTGCTCCTAGCGTCTGCTTGACAGCGGTCAGGGAACCTTTGACACCGCTTACGTCAAACGTCAAAACACTCGGATTCAAGATGGACGTTGCCGGCTGTCTATTAAAACGTACCATAGACACATTGTTTTGTTTTTTGGGTAACGGTTGATAGGATTAAATGTTACTAAAGTTTATTTGCTTTCGTGTTATTCATTGGACTCGTCCTCTTTATAATAATGGTTCATATTAGGTATGTGGTGCGTTCTTTCGTACCGTACCGTAACCTAACCTAACTATATGCCGCGTGAAAAGTAAATGTTAGTAAATAATTTATAATCCTTTATTTCAGAAATACATCAATAATGTATCAAATTCTGTAAATGCAAAATTAAAGTGAGCGCATTAAAGTGATAATTATGATTTTCATGACTATTATTTTTACAAGCTTTTATTTTATTCTCCTGTCCGTGTCTGGTCCGTCTGTAATTAAATCTTGCGAATTAAACTCAACTCAACTTTGATCCACATTTACCATAGATTTGACAACAATGCAAGTACATCAAAGCAAAAAGTAAAGATAGCAAAAAAACTTGTACTAAGAAATAATGTTATACCTAAATGGAAAAGTTTGTATTTATTATCCTGGATGTATGTTACGCAATCACACAAAAATGGCGGGGCGGATTTGGGTCAAATTTGAAATGGACATACCTTTAGTAGGTAAGTAAATTGTCTGCCCTCATTGTTTCCTGTGTGTGTGTGTGTGTGAATAAGTATTTCTCTCTATCTCTTAATTTAAAACAAAGGTTATGATTTTACCCCGGGAAAGCATAGTTCCCACGGACAGCGATGGCCAAATTCAACGCAGAAGAAAGTAAGAATAAACCTCACAAAAGTTTCAAGTTCAACCTTTTTTCGTCCTATTCTAAAGGCAAAACTCCTAAAAGCTTAAAGAAAGGAACTTTCCCTGTCGTGTGGTTTATCTGAGCACGCACGAGCGTTTTCCGGGGCACTCACAGAGGTTAATTAACTCTGTGAACTGTTACTTTGTAAAAGTGAAAAATATTTTGGTTTGTTTCTTAAATAGTTTTTGAACCTCCGATGCAAAAAGAGGAGTGACGCGTGTTTCTCTGTGTCTGTCTGTGGACTCGTAGCTACGAAAAGAATAGACCGATTTAGCTGCGAAATACAGTTTAATTGAGAGGGTTCTTAGTTACGTTTAATCAAAATCGGTTAAGGCGTTTTGGAGATACTGAATATTGAAACTGAAATGAAAAAATCGGCAGTTTTTCGACTTTTCTCAGTTGTTGTTCTTCATAGATCAATAAACAAATAGAATTACTGGATATACTGCATTAACACGACACTGTGTATTGTGAACTAGGTGGTCAAAAACAAAGGGTTTTGATTTGATCCTAGCGACATTTGCAATAGAATTTGTAGTTATACTTAGTTTACTAACGTGGAAGCTTATTTAATAAGTAAATAACTGACGAAGTAGTGTCACGCACACGGATTGAACATAGAGGTAGTAAGTATGGGTAATTATTTTATTCATATAATACATTATACTAAAACACCAAGTATAAGGCGCCGAGGGTACCGCGGAATATTTTATAGAAATAAGGTTTAAAAAATGTATTGTACACCAGAATTTTATAATTAATAAATTGTGTAGAGATAGCCAGCTTAAAGCTGAGTTTAGACCTGCAAGAAAAATCATGCAAGTTGCAATGCAATGCGAGACTGTAAAGCGAACGAGTCTGGAGTGGACGATGTGAGTTTACTTGCATTGAGCCGATGTCCAGATACAGACATTACAGTTTGGGAAGATTTACATGATTCGGGTTTTAGAAACACTTCGGCTGTCAATGGCGCTTCTTATGTCAAAGAAAGAGATGTCAATAACGAATACACCCGTACACGAATTCTATTCTAAGTGTACACGGACGTAGTTGCATACAACGTAGTTACACGTGGGTCCCTTTGTTTCCCATATAATGGAAAAGTCACAATGTAATGTTTGTCATAATGTATTCCTAGTTACAGCTCTTTTTTTCTCAAAACCGTTAAAAAATCGGGAATTTAGTAAAGGTCATCCTGTAGAAATTTAATAGGTTAGGTTAAGTTAGGTTAGTAATTATTAACAATGAATAGTTTCAGAGAAAAAAAAGAGTTATGATAGATTATGACAAACATTACGTACATTATGACTTTCAATTGAAAGTACGGAAAAAAAATACAGACATATTTGGCAACTGTTCTATGAAAATGCGTCGCAAGCGAGATTTAACACTATTAAAACTAGGTAAGCTTACCTGACGGCTTAGGCACATTCCTCTTGACCTGCATCCACTTGTAGGTCGGGACCGCGTGCGCCGGCGGCAGGCCAGGCGGCGCCGCGTGCGCACACTCCTCGCGGAACTCCCGCAGACCACCAAACTCCTCTTTAGGCTGGTAATCGAACTCCCCACAAGCCAACGGCGACGAGGGATTAAATGCCATCGACCCCTCATCTACGAAGTGCATGTTGTACTTCGTCTCCAAGTAATGGTTATCCAGCTTATGTTCGTGCAAATGCATGTCCTCGTGACGCAGGGGAGGATCCTCCCGGTGCTTAAAAGGTTCAGGATGTGGTTGGATAGGATGCAACTGGTAATTCTGCTGCAGCTCCCCATAGTCTAAATTGGTGTAGCATAACCCAGTGTCGGTGCTGATCACGGGAGGCGGGTGCTCGTGCCCCGGCTGATGCAGCAGCGGCTCGTAGTAATGGGCCGCCGGCTCGTAGTACCCCTCATGGTACCCTTCATACGGCGGCTGGTACCCCGCCCCCTGCTGGTAAAACTCGGCGCTGCCGTAATTCTGCTGGTTGTTGTACATCCCGACGTCCATAGTCATCATGTTGTCACGATCACCGCTATCGATGTCGATATTTACACACACATCACTAAGTCGAGGGGTGAGAGTTCCCGCGCGGCGGTTCGCGTCCCGATATTCGTTGTGTTCGAATTTTGTGACGGGCTGGAGCTACGCCGTGCGCTGTCTGCCGCGCGCCCGTGCCGCTGAACCGACGAACACTGAACGCGGACACATATTTTTTTAGAACCACACTCAAAACTTTATCGCCCTATCCTTGTCTGACACTATCGAAAGCGCACCGATCAAGCGGGATAGACTTATCTACACCAATATTAGCGTTACTAAATCTGGCGATAAGATTTCGACACGTTTTTCGTGGGCTATTTCAACGATTCTTTGTTGGAGTTGGGGTGCTCCGGGCATGTGTGGTCGCCGGGAGGTAGAGCGTCATTCTGGAAAGATTTTTCTTGGCGGTAGGCGGAGCGTCGGGAAGAGGAGGCAGGCCGGGCGACAACCGACCAATGGGGAGCCGTCGTTTAATTCTCCATTTTGGATTGGCTCGGCCGAGATAATGTGCGAATCTTGGAAGCTGGATGTGTCGGATGTTTTTCTATTTACTTTGTGTTGTGTTGAATGCTCCCTCCGCGCTCTCGTTTATTTCTGTGACGTAAATCGATTTCAAGGTGTGAACAGCGCTTTTGTAGCTATTTGTAAGCAGCTGCTATGTACCTACCTGTTTCACATTCTCACAAAGGGAATAGAAAAATACCTAAAGGGTTCAAACCTAAGGAACTTCTAACTCTGTGGCTTCTAGAATGGAGAACTGTAATGTAATATGTATTAGGTACTAGCTTGTGAAGCTTTGCTCTCGTGGCAGAACTCCATATCCCGTGGGAATATAGCAATATCCCTCTCTATCCCTTGTCTCTAACATAAAGGGAACCTCTTTGCGAAATTTAGTTTTCTAGCTTCATTAGCTTAGGCTGTTCGAAAATAAGTCCCTCAATCAGTACTTTTCTTTATAAATAGGTAGGTATATATATAACATAGATAATTGCGGGAATGGCTATTATAGATATACGATACCTAATACACTGTCGTCGATAATTTTATTTTGCAATAATCTTTAATCTGATTCTGATACACAGAACTTAGAAAAAATACTCTACCTATCTAAATGTATAATTAATTAGTGTGGGTTCTTTTACTCTATAAAATAATTTTGGTAGTAGGTAGCTAGCACAAGTTATAAGAATAAGAATAAAAATATTTATTTGTGAAAACGTAGTGGTGAATGCAGTTGGAGAAGCGTTTTTAAGTGCGTACATTTTACTTAAATAAGCATGCAAATATTACTTCTAAACTACGTTTTGTAAATAAACCTACCATATCAAATAACATAAAAAATATTACGTTATGTCAAGCTCAGAAGTATATTATTTCATTATTGCTTTAGTAGGATTAAATGCAGAATTATTTATTAATTGGATCCAAATAATTATTAATACTGTAATAACACTTATCTAAACAGAAATTACGTAATTTACATTTATACTCAGGCATATCAGAATTACTTATTTCTATGGGTAGATTATTAAATACTCTTATCAACATACACAAAATTTATCTTTATTTTATTTATAATAATGCAGTATTTGGATCTGCAGGTAAAGTGTAATTTAGCTAGGATTTGAAATTAAGTAGAGTCACTATTTCTGTAACTACCAGCTAGCATGCCTCTTTAGTCTCTACCCAACTAACATTTCTTGATGAAAACGGGGAAAAATGTAAAGTTTCCATACCCACTATCAGCAATTTTATTTGTTAGCAATTTACTGACGCAATTCAAATGATTAAAAGTACATTATAAATAAAACATTAAATTAACTAAGTACTTAATTTTTTTTTAGCGCAACCTAACTTAACCTAATTATCTAGGTATGTACAAAATATCCCCCAAATGGCCCCCCTTCGGCGGAGTGCCTATGAAGATAGCTAGCGCTTTTCAATGATGGATGCCACCATCTTACTCGTTAATCCTGCCGCTAAGCAGCAGTGCTTGCACTGTTGTGTTCCGATGTGGAGAGTAAGACAGCCGGTGTAATTACGGGCACAAGAGGCATTTCATCTTAGCCCTCTAGGTTGGCAACGCATCTGCAAACCCTCCGGAGATGCGTGTGTCTATGGGCAGTGGTGATCACTTACCATCAGGTGACCCACTTGCTCGCTTGCCTTCCTCGTTGTATAAAAAAAAAAAAAAATTGTCCATATTACAGTTCAAATGTACCTAGTCGGGTTTAAGTTTAGATACAAATTAAAGGTTTACTAATGTTTCATTTGGTCAAAATGCTTTTTTTCCGAAACTGTAAATATTTCAGAATTTTTATAAAACAAACCTAACCTATAAGGTTCTACGAGATGGCCCTGTAATAAATCCTGAAATATTTACAGTTTCGGAAAAAAAGCATTTTGACCAAATGAAACATTTGGGAAATGAATCAGTTTGCCAAACGTTTTTTGGCCAAAAGGCAGTAAGTATACCCACATTAGATCTTAAATCAAGAATTAACATTTTCTTATCCACTCGAACATACCCACCAGGAAGGTGGACATTGTTTAAGAATCCCACAAAATCCCAACGAAACTAAAAAAAAAGCAGTTTTTAAAAAGGCTCTGTTTTTAGCCATGGCCTATCCATCATCAAACGTCGACACCGATGGAGCCATTTCACAATCGCATCAAAGTTTACTTGTTTAGCACAGAAATCTTCATTCCGAATTTCACAAAAGTCCTTTGAACTGCCAAGGAAACTTAAATGCATTGAATGCGCTGCATCGGGTGCGATGCATCAAACTCCGCTCTAAGTGACACTTCGAGGTGTCGTTGATTGTTCTCTCTCCAGTCCGAGATGACACCTTGGATGGATGGGTCAATCTTGCTTTGGAACGCGTAAGATTTGTAATATTCAAGTAACATTTGTATTCAGAGTTGCGAATTCGAACGTAGAAAAAAAAAGGTAATAATTCCTCCTGTCTTACACTTATGGCTGGGTTACACGAGGCTGTTGTTCACGCCAGAATAGCGCGATATTGCTAGTAAGCTAGCAACAACCTTACCGTCGCAGTAATAAGGTCTGTACTTATACATATTTTGGGACTCTGTGGTGTATACATATTGGTGACCTTGACTGTACGTCTATCTATGTGTATACAAAACTAGCTTACTTCCAGGCTAGTAAGCTAGTGCTGAAGCCAGAATAGAGCACCTCAAAAGGAAAAACGGAACCCTTATAGGATCACTTTGTTGTCCGTCTGTTTGTCTGTCAAGACCCTTTTTCTCTGGAACGCGTGGAGGTAGCAGGCCGAAATAAATATCGACTAAATAAAAGACATTTTTATTTACCAACACACAGATTCACAGAAAGATATTATAGCAAAAGGTACAGTAGGTATGAGGCAAACAGGGAATGAGACTCAGCGAGTCCGCTGGTTTTCAGTCTCCAACCAGGACTATGACTAACTTAAATATTTAACTATTCTAAGGAATCTTAAAACCTGCAGTGCAGTCCCTTGAAGCTGTGAAAAAATCAAACTTCTAATTCAACGCAATCAAAAGATAATTTTAAATTTTGATGTCTGTCCGTATATGTCACAGACCAATATAAAATGACCAAAGACGTACAGTTTGCTTAGGAGCCGGGCTCTGCTAACACTGGACATCTTAAAACACTGGGAAAAAGCGAGCAAATCTTTGTATGGAGCCCGACTCGCACTTGTCCGGTTTTTTTTCATTAAAAACAAACACGGTTTTTTTAAAACATTTACGTTTTTCTGTAATCTCCTTGTACTGTTTTGTGGTTTTCAATAAAGAATTTGTTGTATTGTAAAAAAAAAAACGAATATTGACAAAAAAAACTAAATTAGCTAAACTGCCTACAAAATTTTAAGAGAATCGGTGAGAAACGCGACCTGTAGAGCCAGACAGCTGAACAGACGGCGGCCATACATAAACGCAAGAAACTTTGCCCAAGCTGAAATAGACGCCTGAAATAGAAATACACTTCGTTCACTCGGTAAATAAGTAGTGTAATAAAAGTAGCTCTTAAACGTCACAGCACGATTGCATTATCGAATCTCCCTCGACAAAAAGTGAAGCTACCAATTTGTCCGAGCGTGGGCCGGCCAGCCCCTATCGCGAGTCATTCTTCATGCCGCTTGAAGTGAGATGTCGTGAGCTAGTTTGATGCTGTGTAGTTGTCTGTTAATCTTAATTTCCCGGTTTTAATCATATTTTATACCCAAAACTCGGTTACCGCTACCCCGCGGGAACTATACAATTTTCCCGAATAAAAAGTAGCCTATGTTATTCCTCAATATTCAAACTATCTTCTCACCAAATTTCGTCTAGATTGGTGAAGCGGTTTTTCCGTGAAGAGGTAACAAACAGACAGACAGAGAGACAGACTGACTGAGTTACTTTTGCATTTACAATATCAGTTAGGATTGGGATTAGTTAGGATGATTGAGTCTCACGGTAGGTAGTTTCATGTTAAAAGTGCACGCTATTCATTGTTCCAGTTCTTTATATTGGTGAGAACTCAACTTGCCATTGGTATTTATTTACCAAGCCGATACCTAAATTCCCAACAACTCTCACGACTGAACGAGCATACAAACACACTACATACAGCTTATGTGGATATGACACAAGTCAATGCATATCGTAATGAGGCTGTACGTTTTAATGCAGCAGACGAAACAGATAATGCCTGTAACGGATGGACCTTGGCGAGACAGGGATGTGAGAATATAAATGTCGATATGTCGATAGTTGGAAAAAAAGTAATTCGAATAAGGTTAAAAACTAGCGCATTGGTTTCTTTCTAAACTTAAGTAAATAAGGTAGCATAAATAATTATTCTCCCGTCATATGGAAAAAAGACGTATATTATAGCAGTCTTTTTCAAATACGAGTTATCTATAGGTACATTCTGAATCAGGAAATAGGCGTATCTCTTAGCACTTCTAATTTCAAAAATATTAAGGCCGAAGTTCAATGCGGTTTTTTTTAATCGAAAGCTAGTTTAATTGAGATGGTTTTTAGCTCAGTTTCATTAAATTCGGTTCACCCGTTTTTGAAATATTGAACATTGAAATGACGATGTCGGGGGTTTTTCAACTTTTCTAATGTCAGTGTAAAATATCACTGCCATATGTAAGTATAAGTGATTATTTTATTAGTAATCTTAAGTTACACCTACGTAAGCCTACGCATTACATGTATCAGGATTTTTTTTTAAACAGAACTCACAAATCTCAATAAAATAATATATTACCAAGATAACGACAAAGTAGTTAAAAAAAACCTAATATGAAAAAACTAAAAATTGCGTAACAAAAACTCATCATTAGAAACACAAACCATCGACACATTCCCATAGGCTCTTCTCATCACTACCAATATTCAATTAAGTTGTCGAGCAATGTCAACCGTCCCGCTTGCACTTGTACCAGCGGTATATCGTCATCCCGCTCCCCCAGCCGTAACGGAAGCTGATCTAATGATTAATGATGGAGCTGCAAGGGAGTTACTGTGTAATGGGAGACATTATTTATTTATAACATGCCATAGGGATTGTCTATTTGAATTTGGGAACTGATACCCATAATGAACATAACTATGGGTCGCACAAAAGAGGCCGAAGAAAGCCACAGTTTGAGTAAGATAGTATAAACACATAACTACATACATACACCTATTTTCATATATTTTGTTTCCAAATTGAACTACAGCGTAATACCTTATTAATATAATAATTATTATAATAAATATTAATACCTTTGAGCCGGCTCTGGCCAATATCAGCTGGCTGCTTTAGATTCGGTGGAACGTCGAGCGAAGCGAAGCTCATCGGCAACGACGTCTCTGAGGCGAATTCCTATCACTAGAGCCTTCGCCATCGCAGAAGAGTAGCTTGCCCATCGGTATTTTACAGGTTACATTTCGATGAGTGTGCTTCGGAACTTACTTGTGTTACAAGAATGGAAAAAGAAACAGCTGAGGAAATTACTGACACAAAAGGAGGCATCTTATCTTAGCCTTTTTGACTGGCAAACGTTTCTGCTATCAAACTCTGGTGTTGGTGGTAACTAAGGTTGGTTGACATTGACTCTACTAGCATAGTACTACGGAAAATGTCGTCAACAGAGCACTGCAGGGTCAGCAATAAATAATAATAAACTGAGATATACTTAATGAGAGCTGTTTAAAGAATCATCATGTACCTAGCCAACAAGTTACATATTGTAATATAGGCCTTTGTGTCTATATCAGATGATTCATGGCGTTCCGTCTCGAAGACAACGCCTTCTGTCTGTGGCTATATAAACCGATGCGAGAGCGACACATTTACGCAAGTAATTGCAAGGTAATTAAGATAAATATAGCAATTGTATGTTATTATGTTGCTATTTGATAACTTAGTTTAATGTGGACGAATCAAATCTAAAAGTAATGGGTTAAACCGTTCGGCTGACATAGTGAGAAGCCAACTGGCAATTACAAACGTGCAGGTGCTTAAAATATAAATATCACATCGAAAGCAGAATTTGTTTTCCTAAATTTATATAAAGGGACATACTTACACAATTTTTATTTTTTGTCTCTGTTGAAAACGATACTGCTCAACTGCTTTTTTGATCAAGAAAAAAACGGGACATGTTTAAACTTTAAAATATGGAAATCAATTAAAATTAAAATATCTCCCTACATGTACCTCTCATAAAAACCGAGTGGACAAGCTTTGACCATTATTAATCACTGGAGCCGTCACAACACTATGATACTGTCATTCAATAACCCTTTCATAATCTACATTAAAACCCCTTTAAACTAATTGACACCTTAACTTTAAAAGAACAAAAGATAATATCATGAAACTAAAATTTTGATTTAAGCCGTTTTGCTTCTCGATCCTACCGGACTGCGCCAGTAAAAACTACACTTAAAAGTGGCGTATTAAAGTTCAACTTCTCTTGGCTTCTTTCTTGGAATTTTAGCATGTAAAGTGATACCGTAGATCAAAACCAAAAGGTTGTATAAGTTCCCCTTTTGTTTGGCGCTTAGGCCATTTTGGGTAGGAGCAGTTAAATAGGCCTTTGTTTTTGTGGTGAATAAAGACATCGCTGTCGAGACGCTTTCATTGTCTTACGACGCGTCAATTTAAGGTTTTGGTGAGATTAGGTTTTTAAAATGAGCATTTTGAAACTTAAAGCTATGGAGATAGGTGTGGTTTTTAGGTGGATAAGGGGTGAAAATTCACTTGAAGGTTAGTGGTTTGTAAAGGTGATACATATTTTTAACTTAAAAGAGATCCGTGTATGCTAATAAGTGCCCATTAAAGTTACAATTAGTTAGACGAATAAAAATAATTACAAATTTATTGTTATTGATAATTATGACAATTTTGAACTCCTAGTACTGCATAGCAGAACAACGCATTGCCACTAAGGACAAGTACCTAGTTAAAAAATGTACGCGGCGATCGAACTCACAACCTTGAGTTTTCAAACTCACAACCTTGAGTTTTCAAACTCACAACCTTGAGTTGCCAAACCGGAGTACTATAGTAGTTTATGCAATTGCTACATAATGAGTGTTTTAAGGCCTAATTATGTGGAGTTGCATACATTACTTTATCTACACACATATTATAAGTACTCTAAGATGGGTTCAGAAGCCGAAGGCATATATATCATACCCATACCTGTCACGAATTTGATTGTTTTTTTTAATCATAGACAAACATACCGAGCAGACGTTTCGTAAACTGTTTTTTTTTGTAAAAAAAAACACATTATTAATTATACATGTCGGACTGAACTCGACTTATATACGTGAGTGATTTGTTTTATTTCACTATGATTGTAAATTACGTTGGTTGTCAAATTCGAAAAATCTAATTCGATATCGAAAAGTCATTACGACATCGAATTCGATGTCGTAATGCCTATTACTTTACTGCTGGACCTGCTGGTCGTGGTGGTTGGCAGCGGAGGCGACGATGTACTGAAACGCAGGTCATTTTCTACGGTTTCTGAACGAATTATATAGGACTTATGATATGTGTGTAGATAAAATTAATTGATCAATGCCCACCAAAGATACAACATAATTATGTTAACAAATTGCCCAGTCAATTCAAACATGGCCCCTAGCTAAAATGATTAAATCAAGTCGACTATTAAACTAACTTGAAGCGTTAAATACACTTTAAAACCAATTAACGTTACCAATTAATCACCGCCCCACTCCATCACGCCGTCGTCAGCTGTCAATTTGACAGCTGTCAGAGTGACAGGTGTCAGTTTTGACAGCTCAAGGTCGGAGTATTTCAAGGCGGTGGAAGCGGATTTCATTACTTCCTTAATTAAATTTAGGCTGGTGCGCGTTTGGTGTCATGTATAATGTACCTACATGTACTTTCTTATATGGCATTAATTAATTATAATTGATGATTCAATGTGAGGTTGGGTTCCACAGAAAAACAGCGTTGCGGCTTCACGCAGTATTACCTATGTTCTTTACGCACATCGATCTGCACATCGTTCTTTACAATCTCCTAATTCGTAGTCCTTCCTCCGGGAGCGCACGACCCAACGGCAGCGAGACACACACTGCGAGCCGCAGCTCTGCTCGCGCGACTACTAGTCCGCGGCGCGCAGTGTGCGTGCTGCGAATTAGTCCGAAACATGTCGGCCTAAACTCGACTTATATACGTGAGTGATCCGTTTTGTTTCACTATGATTGAGTTTCACGGTAGTTTCATGTTAAAAATCTTGTTTAATGTAAAATTAGAAATATCAATTGACCCAGTCCCAAATTAAGCAGAGCTTGTGTTATGGGCACTAGACAACGAATAAGTATACAAAATTCATAACATAAATTGATAATAAACATCCAAGACTCGAGAACATCATTCGCACCTATTCATTATACCAATATCTGCCCCGACCGGGGATCGAACCCGTGACCTCAAGCTTTGTAGTCAGGTTGCCTAACCAAGTAACCACTAAGCTAACCGATCGTCTAAATAGAAATTGACTAGTTCAGTAATCTAAAATGTGTTGAAGTAGGAAACGTCTAATAATTATAGTAGGTACTGTAGAGATAGACTGCATATGACGCAAGTCTGGCAAGTTAGACTGATCTATCTCCGAAAGCAAAGACTTGCTTTATTCTAAAACCATTCTGAATTCGAAACGAGAAGGATCAGTCTAGCCTGCCAGACCTGCATCATATGCAGCCTATGTCTACAGTACATACAGTCGAGGAAATTAATTCCTGACCCACCGTGGAACCTTTTCACAGTCTATGTCATAGAGACACCGCATTGCTAGACAAGGAAAATCGTTACGGCGTTTACTATGAAAATGTTCTATGGTGAGTCAAGAATTAATTTCCTCGACTTTACATAGTCAAGACGTGATCAATCTCAGAACCTAGGTAAACCCTGAATTTTTAAGTTCACACGGTGTAAATCTAGTTTTATTACAGCTTTGTTAGAGCGAGCCGCGACCACCGACGGAGACAGCGATAACTCTAGGGTTGGCACACAGTATGACTACTATTAGTGGCTCTGTGGGTTGTAGACCTCGTGATATAATAATTATTGAAACTGATCACAAAATTTCACGAGAATCAGTTGAGAAATGTGACACAGAAATTGAGAACAGCCGGACAGATGACGGACAGACGCTGGACACACGAAAGCATTTTTGTCCAAGCTGAAACGCAGACATTTCGCTCTTTCGGTCAATTAACCTCAAATTTACCCTAGCAAGAAAAACTGTGTAATTTTAACATGAAACTCCCGTGAGACTCTATCATAGTAAAATACTTAAACCCATTACTTTACTCACGTATATGAGTCGAGTTTACGAGCAGACCCTTGGCATTCAGTGTGCATTTCGCTGCCGCTGAGTCGTGCGTTCCCAGAAGAAGGCCTTTGAGCTAGTACGAAACATGTCAGGCTATTGACTTCACTATAAAAAGATGTAATTTGCATTGCTAGGCAGTGAAGCGAGCGACTTAGAAGTAATAATTAAGCTTTTTACTAACTTGTAAAGAGTGTCCTTCCAGGTCAAATCTTTCACGTTAAGTTTGACTCAATTCCTGGGGTCGGATTTACTTCAAATTTTCAATGGATATGTGAGTTGAATGACAGTACAAGTTCAGTCAAGAAAAAGTGCAGTCGGCAAAAAAGCTTGTATTAAATATGTTTTTTTTTTAATGAAAAATTTACTAATCCCGTGTGGTAACCCTAGACGCCAGGGACAATATTTGAGTACTAAACACAAAGGCGGGTAAACATAGGCGCTATAACTATAAGTCCTGCGCACACGGCGCAGTTGATAATGAGAAAGCACTGATTTACTGCTTGTGTTTTCAATTACTCATGAATTCCAAATTCAAATTCAAACCGATTACTATCAAGTGACATGACTCGTTGTGATCTCAAAGGTGTATCTTTTTTGTGTTATTTGAGTAGGTATTTTTTTAATTTTTACGGTCAAAGAAAAATATAACTAAACCCGGGAATCGTACTCGGATCCTTGACATTCCGTGTCACGTGCCGTACCATTACACCAAAGTTAAAACGTCGCGTCACAGAGGGCAAGGATCCGGATTCGATTCCCGGGTCAGTCCCTTTTTTTTTATACCACTTCGGTGGCAAGCAAGCATGGGGATCGCCTGATGTTAGCAATTACCGCCGCATAGGAACGCTTGCAACACCAGAAGTATCACTCGCGCGATGCCGACCCCGCATAAACCTTTTTATACCCTTTTTGAAGACCGCCATGCTGTAACTCGGTGGGAAAACCTCAACAGGAAGTTCATTCCACAATTTAAGTGTTCTTGAGAGAAAGTACCTTTTTAATCGGACAGACAGTTGTTCCAAGTCCCAACGTGTGAGGATGCGCTCCCTGGCGACGACGAGCCGTGCGGTGGTAGAAGGTTGCTGTAGGCATCACGTCGAAAAGTTCATCAGAACACAACCCGTTGTGCAAGCGGTAGAACACGCAAAGAGAGGCAAAGTCTCTCCTGAAACTCAACGGCTCTAAACCGCTCGTTTTTTCGAGTCAAGTTTTTCTGTGTATTTTATTTCAGTGAGTGTTTTAAGTATGAAATTATACATACAATATTACACGAACCCTGAAAACTATACACTCTTTTTCTTTTGGCAGTCGTGTAAAACTTGGAGAAAAAAATACGAAAAGATACTTCTTTGTGACCTTAATTAGGTAGGTATAATTATTCCAGCTTCTTACACAGTGCAACTAACCGATCAATACAACAAGACAACAACCAAGAAATTTTAACTACAGTCAGCATCAGAAGTACCTAAGCAACTGAAGCGGTCACAATGATCTGCACAAGCTCTTATGTCTATAACAATAGAGCCGTGCTTAGGCCATTGTGATTGCTTCGGTTGCTTACCTACTTCTGTTGCTGACTGTACATATCCGCATGCAGAGTTCCGAAATCCGGATAACCAGTAAAGTTTGGGACAAGACGGATGGCCGGGGCGTCCCCGGGGGCGGGTGCTATGTACAAGGCTTAGAATTTAATCTGGCGATGCGTTTTGTTCAGGTAAGGAAAATACGGCTAAAATGGCTAAATTTAGGAAAATGTCTAAATACCCACACAAAAAGCTGGTGCGGCGGCAGAAACGGCTGAAACTAGAAAAAAATCTAAATACCAGACCCTCGGTCCGAACTACAATTTTGTTGCTGTCGGGTTTGAAACCTTGGGTCCATGGGGTCCCGGCGCTCATAAGCTTATTTCAGAGTTGCAAAAGCGCTTGGTCGATGCAACTTGTGGCCAAAGGGCTGGCCGTCGTCTCTCTCGAAGAATCAGCATCGTTATTCAGCGAGGAAACGCTGCCAGCATTTTGGGCACCATGCCACGGGGGCCTTATTTACATTCAATTTAGTTTTCAATTGGTATTATAGCTTCGATTTAATGCAATTGTAAATTGCTTGTATTATGTAAATAAATTATTTATCTACTTTCATTTCTGAGCCTTTTGAGCTCTACTTTTTTTTGACACAAGAAAACTTCTCGATCGCGTTTGCGATGACGTCTGAATTATTATGGGCAAATTGGCAGTGCCATAATTGGCACGTATCGACATCAAACAATTCTCATACTAAACATACTGTCGATTACACTAGGTACTCTGATGAAAAATCCTCGCACAAGATAGGCTTTTTAAGCGTATTTTTCGGATTTCAAAAAACATCTGATTAAGTATAAAATAATAACATTCTTAATCGGAATATCTCTCGCGCATGCTTTATCATCATCGCTGTCGTGACACACTTCCGCTTCCTGTTAGTGTATCTGTACACTATAGACAAGGTGTAATGAACTTGAATTTTGTGGTCATGGTATAGATAAAATACCACGGCAAGTATCTTGCATGAAGTACAAGATACAATGAACAACTGAACATTTTTGATTAAAATAAAATTATTTCTACTGAAAAATGTTAAGAATAACCTAACCAAATTAGAAAAGTTGGAAAACCCCCGAAATTGTTATTTCAAAGTTAAATATTTCAAAAACGGGTTAACCGATTTTAATGAAACTTAGCTCAGAACCATCTCGATTAAACTAGATTTCGATTTAAAATCGCATCGAAATCGGTCTATTCGTTTCGGAGTTGTGATGCCACAGACAGAAACGAAGATACAGACACAGGTACACAGGTCAAACTTATAACACCCCGCTTTTTCGTCGGGGCTTAAAAATGCGGAAATCACAAGACCGGTCTGAGTGGAGAGTCTCAGGGGAGGCCGTCGTCCAGCAGTGGACGTCTCTCGGCTGACATGATGATGATGATGAAAATAGACGTTTATGTATAAAGATTACAGGAAACATAAAACAATGTCTCTCAAATAGCAAATTTTTCAAAAATCAACAATAAATACATCAATTCTACTATAGTTAGTATGTTTACTATTAGGACAATACTTAAACGGCTTTGTCTGTCTGTTCGTCTATCCATTGAATAATCTGTATGTGGGTAAAGTAGTATGAATAATTATTAATGGTGACTCGACTGTTGATCTGATTGAACCCTGAATCCTTTCACCTGAATCTAAGTACTTAACCTAGTTACTTTCAACTTACATAAAAATAATCTTTCAGGAAAAACGTTTTTTTTTTTATACTTCAAGGAAGGCAAACGAGCCAGTGGGTCACCTCATGGTAAGTGATCACCACTGCCCATAGACACCCGCAAGCCCGGGGGCGTTTGCAGATGTGTTGCCAACCTAGAGAGCTAAGATGAAATGCCTCTTGTGCCCGTTGTACGGTCTATTACCGTACATCTTTCTGTTGACGCTGCAACCTACTTTCGGGCCGCGCGCTACCATTCAATACATTTGTTATTATAAGTAATATTGACGGAGTGCACAACTAACTCGCGTGCGATACACATCAAGAGAAAGAATCGCCAATTGTGTAACCATTTTACTGTAATAAATATACTTAACTTTAATAAACTACAAGAACTTAACTTAGGTTCTTTCTTTGCACTCCAAGAACTAACTACAACTACTAGGAAGTGTAGAAAGCTAACTGGCTTCTACATTTAATGGTCCTTCGAGCCGGATAGCGCGGCACCAAGTCAGCACCATGGCTTGCCATGAGAACACTCAAGCAGCTAGCAATCGACGACGGTCACAAATATCCAGAAGCCGCTACAATACTACTAAATGAATTTTATGTTGATGACCTAATTAGCGGGCACAACTCGATTGACGAAGCTAACTCACTACAAGAATCACTAATAAACTTACTAAGAGGCGGCGGCATGAACTTACGAAAATGGACAGCGAACCACCCAGCTCTCCTTCAAAACCTAACTGAGGATCAAATATCCACCACAAAACTATTTGATTTCAAAAATGAAGATTCGATGAAAACTCTTGGCCTCAGTTGGAACCCTAAAGCTGACACATTCATATTTAATTGGAACTTCAACAAGAAAACAACAACTTCATTAACTAAGAGAATCTTACTCTCTGAAATATCTCAACTGTATGATCCATTGGGATGGATGTCTCCGGTAACGGTCACAGCGAAACTACTATTTCAAAAGGTGTGGATAAGCAAACTGGCTTGGGATGAGGCGTTACCTAACGACATTCAAGAAGACTGGCTGAAACTGAAAGCAGAATTACCTCAAATAAAACACAACAAACTTAACCGATGGATCGGTGGAACAGAAAAGGAGATTGAACTTTTGGGCTTCTGTGACGCAAGTGAGAAAGCTTTAGCTTGCGTCATATACACTCGTGTAAATAATGAACACGGCAAGCCTACTATCACTTTGTTAGCAGCCAAAACTAGGGTTGCGCCTTTAGCAAAACAAACAACATTGCCTCGACTAGAATTATGCGGCGCACTATTATTATCACAGCTTATGGAAAAGGCAATGGAAGCCTTAAAGGATAAAAACATAACTATTCAAGCTTGGAGCGACTCCCAAGTGGTCCTTGCATGGCTTCAAGGAGACACCTCAAGATGGGAAAAATACGTGGCAAACCGAGTTACAAAGATTAAACGAATTATACCAGCAGAGAGATGGCAGTACATCAAATCCGAACAAAACCCAGCAGACTGCGCTTCTAGAGGAATGTATCCCAGCAAACTGGTACATTTTGACCTCTGGTGGCAGGGACCTGTTTTACTTCAAACTCACAAAAAACAGGAAGCGACTACGAACTCAACTTGTCTATTTGCAACTAACATCGACGCCACGAACAGCACGCAGGCATCCCTAACTACAAAACAAAATATAAATATTATTAATGAATTACTCGAGAAGCATAGTTCATTAACACGAGTAATACGGGTCACCGCATGGATAATGCGCTTTAGTGCAAATGCACGCGATAGCAAAGAATGTGACACCGACTACCTAACGACACTGGAACTGGCCGCGGCAACGCAACGTGTAATAAGATGCGCACAACAAACAGCGTTTGCGCAAGAACTCCAACTATTATCGAATAAAAAATCTGTTCATAAACAGAGCAGTATGTACAAGTTGAATCCATTCATAGATGAAAATGGCATAATATGCTCAAGAAGCCGTCTCAGTAACTCAAACATACCAACTCAGATGAAGAACCCGATCATTTTACCGCGACAAGGGCGACTCACTCATCTCGTTATAAATCAGGCGCATCTGTCTACTCTCCACGGAACGGTTAGACAAGCCATAGTCTACATCAGACAGCGATACTATATCATCGGCGGCAACAGAGCAGTCAAAAGTCAACTACGTAACTGCGTACGCTGCTACCGATATAAACCAACAGACAACCACCAACTGATGGGAGATTTACCACAGCAAAGGACCATCCCATCTAGGCCATTCACACACACCGGCGTGGACTTTACCGGTCATGTAGAGGTCAAACTGAACAAAGGCAGAGGCGTCAAAACTTCTAAAGGCTACATCGCTATATTTGTGTGTTTGGCGACAAAAGCGGTGCACATTGAACTTGCATCCGATCTAAGCACTGAAACATTCATAGCTGCGTTCCAACGGATGTGCTCCCGACGTGGTACTCCTAAGCACATGTACTCAGACTGTGGCACTAACTTCGTTGGTGCAGCGAAGGTGTTACGTAACGAGTTTGAGGAATTCAAACAAAACTTACCTTCAAGCTTCTTCGACGAGATCAGCAAGCTGGAAGTAGAGTGGCACTTCAATGTACCTGCGTGGCCAAGTGGCGGTGGAGGCCTGTGGGAAGCGGCAGTCAAATCTATGAAGCACCACCTGCGGCGTGTCCTCGGAGATCAAAAACTGACGTATGAAGAGTTCATAACTTTGCTGGCCAAAATTGAAGCATGCATGAACTCAAGGCCACTCTGCCCCCTCACCGAAGAACCAGAGGAATTCTATAACTATTTGACTCCAGGTCACTTTTTAACTGGTAGTCCGACGTGGTCACTGCCGCTCTCCGATTACAGCAACGCAGAAGTCATTGACATGCGCCGGCGATGGCAACTAACAGAGCATATGTTGCAACGATTTTGGAGATACTGGTCGAATGACTATTTAATTCAACTTCAAACAAGAACCAAATGGCATAAATCGTCGAAAAACTTGAAAGTGGGTAACATTGTCCTAGTCAAAGAGGATAACTTGCCGCCAGGAAAATGGGCCATGGGCCGGGTGCAAGAAGTTCATCCCGGCGCGGACGGCTACGTGCGAGTAGCTACGATAAAAACTCAAAACAACGTAATCAAGCGCCCCATTGTAAAATTGGCACCACTTCCAATTGAAACAAATGAACCGACTGCGAACAAGGAACGTACTAATAAAAACGAAATAAGTCAAAGCAACAAGAAGAAACCTGCACGTTCCGCGCAAGCAAACAAAATCGGCAAACAATGTTTCCTAACATTGTTTACAATGATGATTACTACAAGTGCTATATTAACTGGATCACACGCAGACGTCACGATAACAACGACTCAGATTACAAGTCTCGAACCCGATCGCCCAATTTACTACGACACAATAGGTAAAATACAAGTTATTCACGATGAGTGGACTCTACTTATGTACTAGAATTTGACTAATTATTGGGAAGGAGTCCGCCGCATTGAAACTTATCTTAATGGAGTTACCGACTTATGTCATAAGACGGACCCCAGATACTGCAAAACTACTCAAGAGCAGTTATACCATGAGATAGCACTGCTGAAGTACTACAATACCATTCTGCTGGCTCCGCATCAACATCTATCTGACCGGAAAAGGCGTGGTATCGTAGACGGGGTCGGCTATTTGGCGAATAGTTTATTCGGGATTCTGGACCAACGATTCGCAGATAAATACCAAAAAGATATCACAGCTGTGCAGAATAACGAGAACTATTTACTTGAACTTATAAAAAACCAAACATCAATTGTCGAGCTGGAAAACAACGTCTTGAAAAAACATGAAGATAACATGAAACGTCAATTTGACGTCATCGAAGACTTTATGAAGAAAACTAATCATAACTTCGCGAAAATCGAAACAGAAATAGAAGCGGTGATGGCGACCAGTTATTTCAACTCGGCGTCTTTGTCAGCTTATTTACTAATCAACAACTTAAAGAATGTTCAAGAGATGCTACTGAACACCTTGACTGACATTTACAAAGGACATATTGATGTACACCTCGTCACGCCGGTCAACTTGATGAAACAACTAAACGAAATATCGGGAAGACTTTCAAGAACGTTATCTTTGCCGGTAGAAAACATTAGAGAAGGCATTAAAGATCTCTACAAGCTACTTTACGTTAAAGCGCGGGTGACAGACAGTTTTTTCCTCTTCGAGGTCCACGTACCATTAATTTCGGATGAAGATTTCATGCTACATCGAGCGATCTCATTACCCATCAAGACTAACACAGGAACGTTTGCCATACAAACCAGCTCCACATACATCGCTGTCAACTTGAGGAAAAATACTTTTGTTTCACTGACCGCATATGACTTGAAGCAATGCGTTCAAACGAAGCCAGAAAACTTCATATGCAACAGGAACCTACCAGTGTTCAACCTGGATAATAACAACGTCCCTTGCGAAGCGAAACTATTAGCTCATCGCACGTCATCACCATGCGACGTCACCAGCGCGTCATGCAAGGACGCGTGGATTGAGTTACACGCCCTGAACGCTTGGCTTGCAATTTGTTGCGAAACTTGCGCATTGCGCACCATATGTGGGAATGACGTCACATCGCACGTCATGAAGTCTTCTGGAATAGTAACTTTAGCCCAAGGCTGCGTCTTACAGACTAAATACCTAACTATCCACTCACATAACCAATACAACAGTAAAACAAAGATGGACTACAACGTCTTCATACCATCTCTGAACTCATCGGTTAACAGCATTGTAAATATAACTTCTATCGACATTCCGCGTCTACAATACTCATCTGAAAACTCTGAATCAGAGATCGAGAAACAATTGATTACCCAAAAGGAGCATGAAGAAAAACTTCCCTCCCAACTGTCAATTCACGACGTTCATCAATTTGCAATCATCTACTTGCTTCTGGGAGCAGCCCTCGTTGCCGTCATTCTGTGGGGAGTGAGAAGACACTGTCCTCACAAGCTTAGGAAACGTAACCCACGAAGCCAGTGCTCACTGAAGTCAGTCAAGCCACACCACGAGGAAATAGAACTCAAACAGATAACTGGAACGTCGACGACCGCCACGCAGCAGCCGCGGCGGCACGCAGCACATTCAGACGACGACGTCGCGTTCAACTTCAATTAATTATTTCATTTTGTAATGGTCTTTCTCTCTCTTGAAACGTCTTAGACATATTTGTTTCATCTCTTTAGGGGTTGCCAATATGTACGGTCTATTACCGTACATCTTTCTGTTGACGCTGCAACCTACTTTCGGGCCGCGCGCTACCATTCAATACATTTGTTATTATAAGTAATATTGACGGAGTGCACAACTAACTCGCGTGCGATACACATCAAGAGAAAGAATCGCCAATTGTGTAACCATTTTACTGTAATAAATATACTTAACTTTAATAAACTACAAGAACTTAACTTATGTTCTTTCTTTGCACTCCAAGAACTAACTACAACTACTAGGAAGTGTAGAAAGCTAACTGGCTTCTACACCCGTAATTACACCGGCTGTCATACTCTCCACTCCAGAACACAACAGTGCAAGCACTGCTGCTTAGAGGCAGGATTAGCGAGTAAAATGGTGGTAGCGATCCGGACAGACCTCGCACAAGGTCCTACCAAACTTTTTTTATTTGAAGAGAAATGCCATCGGTATGGCGCTATAGTCTGCTGAATGTTATCGTCACAGTGAACGAAACATCTGGTCACTCTTCCTCAATATCAGTACTTATCAAATCAAGGGTTTAAGTTTGATAACCTATGAAGATACCGTCGGCTACTCGAAATGGTGAAAACCCATCTGACTAATTCACATTCACTTTATGAGATCACGAGATGATATCATTTTTGGGATAGCCTAGTTGTTTACTGTTTTTAACCTACAACGCAAAAAGAGGAGTGTTATAAGTTTGACATGAGTATCTGTGTGTTTACCTGTCTATGTCATCGTAGCTCCTAAACAGATGAACGAATTTGAACGCGGCTTTTTTTACAAGCTGCTAAGTTTCTTACAAAATGTTTCAACCATTTTTGAGATATTGAACTTAGAAATGAAAACGTCAGGAGGTTTTAAATTTTTCTAAGTTGGTTTAGGTTAGGTTTACGCTTGCTTTTTGGTGAATCTTGTATTAGTGAAAGCTATACTTCGACTGGTTGAATTACACGACTTTACGAATGCTGCGTAACGTTACGGTTATCGTATCGAGATCGAGAAACCTGTGCCCTAAGCACGACTTGTCGAATCCTGCGCTACGTTACGGTTATCGTATCGAGGTCGAGAAATCTCATACTAAATTTTAGTTCCAAATACGCTCACGGGCGGGCGCTGTTCCAAACGTCATACAAACTCGTTATAGTTTACTATTCGGTTTTACGTGACGCAGGATTCGTCAAGTCGTGCTTAGGGCACTGATACTAAATTTTAGTTCCAAATACGCTCACGGGCGGGCGCTGGTTCCAAAGAAATACACTCAAATGCGCCAAATTGCCCCCACCAGTTTCGCCGAGTGATCTTAATCCACCGCGCGGCCTATACAAACTGCTAGACCGACTCGCACTTGGCCGGTTTATTTTGTAAGGGCTCTTTTCTAGGGTCACAAAGTATTTTTGGTAGTCACTATTATGTACCTAATGCTCTGGGTTTTCCGCATTTTGTAAGTAAGTATATCTAAAGTAACATACAGAGATAGATAGATAAACAAACGAACGAGCATGTTATTGTGACAGGGTAACATACTTCAGATTTCAACAACAATATTAATTCCATATCTGTATTATCTAAAACTAGCTGATCTCCAATTTCCGTTTAAATCGAAACAAATACAAGGAATCTTGTAAATCCTTTTCACGTTTTTAGTAAAATGTTATCTGAGATGTGTCTGACAGTAAATTGCGGTTTATCGCTGTTATATTTCCAAACATTTTTTTTTCTAGGATCATCATCATCATGTCAGCCGAAAGACGTCCACTGCTGGACATAGGCCTCCCCCAAGGCTCTCCACTCAGACCGGTCTTGTGCGGTCCCGCGACCTTTACCAGGTCGTCGCTCCATCTAGTTGGAAGCCTACCGACAGCTCGTCTCCCGGTCCGCGGACGCCATTCGAGAACCATCTGACTACATCGGCCATCAGTTCTGCGAGCAATGTGCCCCGCCCACTGCCACTTAAGTGCAATACTTCGGGCTCTTCTAGGATCATTCGGTGAAATTACTTAGGTCCGCAAGTAGGTAGGCAATTGCTGGCTGAGTATTGGTTTTAACGGACGAGTCCGTTGAATAATACAAAGGCAGCATAATACTTAATATTATCACATAATATTGCATTGTCATCCAAATTATATTATGCATGCAAAATTTCAGCAAATCAGAAACCAGGAAGTGGGTAAAATTTTATTAGTAAGACTCGATTACAGGATGATACATAGACACCGCGGGGTGAGGTAAACATAATACCATCCTATTTATCTCCGAAGTTGGAACTGAAAACAGAAAAATCTAAATTTACTGTAATATTATAAAAAGCGTATACAAAAACCCCCGACAAAAAAAGCAGACAAAAAAAAAAATGCCGAGAAAAATAAAACTAAAAAAAGTAAAAAATAATGCCTAATATATTTTGTTAGTATGGATTAGTACGGATGGAAGTATGGATTGGCCCTTTCAGTTTAATATACCTAGCAAAATTTTCTTTACTTTTTTTAGTTATCTTTTTGTCGGGGGTTTTTAAATTTTTAATTAAAATTTTAGTTTATGTTTCTTACATTCACTTCACAATATATATTTTATTATTTGACTAAAACCAACAAAAAACCCAAGACGTCTACGAGCTCCCGGATTATGAATTTCCGAACTTAGCCATACTCAAGACATCAACGGGCTCTCACATCTGGGATCTGAATTAGAGACATTTAAAAGATTAATATCTCAAAAACGGCCCAACCGATGTTTACGGAACTTAGCTAAGAACCATCTCGATTAAACTAGCTTTCGATTCCGCGTCAAAATCCGTCCATCCGTTTACGGGCTAAGATGCCACAGACAGATACACAGATACACAGATACACAGATAAACATGTTAAACTTATAACACCCTTCTTTTCTCTTTTTTGTCGGGGGTTAAAAATACATATTTACATCATCATCATCAAATTTAAGACTTACACTCTTGTCGGTGGAGTTTCTTCCAATCATTTCTCCTATGAGCCAGTTCCTTGACCTCCTGATACGACACGACACCGGCCTTCTAATTTATCCGGTCCATGTATCTTCGCCTAGGTCGATCTCTTCCTCTCTGTCCTTTAATTTTTCCTTCTAAAATGGTCTTAAAGAAATTGTTGAAATTGTTATATTATGTTTTAAAATTATTTTAATGTACATGTATCTGTAACGAAACTGACAATGTTTTAAATCCTGAATGTTCTGAAATAAAGCTTTTTTTTTATTGGAAAAATAAAACGATGCCACTAAAAGGCATAGCTTTTTAGAAATCGTCTAAAATGTTACTAGTTCCCCTATAGGTCAAGAGATGGCGTTGTCGGCATGTACGCCTAACTTACATTGAATGGACTGCACGTTAAGTAGCACAAATATTTCTACCTAGTGGCTCTGTGAGCTATAAACCTCGCTACCTTGAGCTTGTTTTTGAGCGATTTTTGATTCTTTTATTATTAAAAAAACCGGACTAGTGCGAGTCGGACTTGCGCACGAGGGTTCCGTACAAATATTTTAACGCTTTACCCCAGTGTCTAAGTAAAATGTACGCAGTGTGGGGTCATCTTATATTGGTCTGTGAAATCTACAGACAGACATAAAAATTTAAGGTTTTGGCGTGAAAAACCCTATATTAATATAAAATTAACATTTAATAGGTAAATGGAAGCAGGTGAACGTCAGAGTATCACCCAAAATCTCTGAGCCTGATTAATGGGCAACGATTAACATCTTGATATAATCGACAATTAAAGTACTTGTGCTAAAGATTACAGCGGTGTTGATAGTGACGTCACTTCTACCTGCCTAGGATTATAGATATTATTATCTTTTTTTTTTAACTTCTCGCTCTTGGCGCACTTAGCCAAACGGGGAAACGGAATTAGGAATGGAAAATGCGAAAGGATCGGAATTTAGAAAATAGGACGGACATTATTATAATTTATCATTTTATAATTGACAGTATTGTACATATTTCTGAAACAATTTTTTTTTTACCAACAGCGATTGACCTGTATCTCACTTGATGAAAATATTAATGATTATGCAAGTGAACCTACTTTGCTCGTTAATGAGAGATCTCTTCTTTCTCATATCTTGTCGATACATTTAAAATTTAACTTTTTCAGATTTTTCTGAGTGATTGTGCTAGAAGAGCTACCTTCGTACCAAGTTTCAAGTTTCTAGGACAACTGGAAGTACCCTTTAGGTTTTCGGGGTTCGGCAATTTGTACGGAAAAAGCCCTTTTAACCCCCCCAATTTCCGCCAACTACCGCAATTTCTTTTTGTTTTTTTCGTAGTTTTTTGTGTGTTTTTCATTTTTTTTTTGAGATCGGAATTAAATAGAAATCCATACATAGCTCAAAGCCGTTTCTGGTTTTTTTTTTGCATGAAAAAATACTACGAATAAAACCAAAAAAAAAAGTGTTACGATACGGGTCAACGGGAGACGACAGATTAATGACTGTATATTTTGATTGCGTTGACTTAGGTTGATTTTTTCACAGCTTCAAGGGACTGCAGGCACATTTGACACACAAACATTAGGACGTTTGATATTATTATTATTTGATTTAATTTCAGCATGCTACCTCCACGCGTTCCAAAGAAAAAGGGTCGGACAACAAAGTGATCCTATAAGGGTTCCGTTTTTCCTTTTGAGGTACGGAACCCTAAAAAGGCTGGTGATGGTGATGATGATGATGAAAATGACACGATTCGTTCGCGTTTCGCGCTCGCGAGGTCAATAGCACTCAATTTCGATTTAATACAAAGAAGAACGTGACTAGAATCAAAATTCCACTCTTATCAGAAATAAACAGTGTGACGTCATGATTGCCGATAAAGTTGGGCTTTTCCCATTTATTTCAGTGCAGATCGCTTAATAATCAACGAGTGTAATCAACGGCCAGAAATACGTCTCGATCGCGTTTGCGTTACGGGTGTTAAATAATATATGAGAATTGTTTATTGTCGATACGTGCCACTACTGGCGCTGCCAATTTGCCCATAGTAATTCAGACGTAAACACGAACGCGATCGAGACATATTTTTGGCCGCTGATTACACTGGAGGCTCAGATAAATAATACTAAAATCGAACAAGCGCCACGAACTTATGTTTTCACTTACGCACTGTGGCAAGTGCATTCTTTTCATCAAAAAAGTAAAACCGCCTTCAAAAAAAAAACCTTAGAAAAAAAACGTAAAATAATCCTCTAATAATAATGATAAATAAATAAAATAAAATAAAATGCGTTTATATCGGACAACAGAAACTAAAGCCTAAAGTTTTATGGCCTAGCACTAAGCAGCAGAAATATGAAGTCGGTGCGGTGCGAGCGGAATATTCTTTGAATGAAGCACCGACTTCATATTTCTGCTGCTTAGTGCTAGGCCATAAAACTTTAGGCTTTAGTTTCTGTTGTCCGAAATAAACGCATTTTATTTTATTTTATTTATTTATCATTATTTTAGAGGATTACTTTACGTTTTTTTCTAAGGTTTTTTTGTGAAGGCGGTTTTACTTTTTCGCTAAAAGATTTTTATTTCACAATTTTACGTTCATTTAACATTTTCAGAATTATCCTCCAACTCCTAACTGTTAAGGAGTTGTACCTTCCATCATCAGCTCATCAACATGAGATGATGACTACCGGACGCAAATACTTGAATAGCCTTAAAAAATATATGAAACACATGATACGCGCCTATAAAATTTGAGGGTTGCCCTCGATTTCCCTGAGAGCCCATCATCAGATCATAATTTGGTGACAGTGGGACCACCTCAGTAGTATACCCTTTCGAATAATGATTTAACATTTTCAGAATTATCCTCCAACTCCTAACCGCTAAGGATTTGTACCTTCCATCATCAGTTCATCATCATGAGATGATGACTACCAGACGCATATACTTGAATAACCTTAGAAAACATATGAAACACATAGTACGTGACTGTAAAATTTGAGGGTTGCCCTCGATTTCCCTAGGATCCCATCATGACTTGGTGACAATGGGACCACCTCAGGAGTATACCCTTTAAAATAAAAACAGAATTTTGAAAATCGGTCTACAATTGACGGAGTAATCAATGAACATACATAAAACAAAAAAAATAATACATACAGTGGAACGTAGAACCTCCTCCTTTTTTGAAGTCGGTTAAAATGTTCAAGATAGGTATTAAAAAAAACTACAGAGTTGCTAAACAAGTGAAGGGTACACGGAAAGAGCTCGTCTAGTTACCTTAGCAACTTTTTGAGATATCGCGATTTGAAAGTTTGGAACGATGTAATTATTCATTTAATTTTAGTATACGTCTTTTTTTAAAGTGATAAAAAAAACAAGTTATATAAATATTTGTATCTGTAACGGAGTGGTAACTTATAGTAAATTGAGTGCTCTACATTTTGAAATTGAAATCTCGTTTTTTAAAAAACACGACTAGCACATGTTTTTTCCGTGTATTCTATTAGTGCAGGTGCTTATCTGTATTGTCCTGGGGACTAGAAAATACTTATTAGAATTGTTTAGTTTAAGACTCTCTGCTGGATTTCTAACGGAAATCCATCTCGGTTAACAGTCCCTATAAAAAACGATTTTCCATGCAATCTCAATTCAATTAATTAAAATATGGTTCTATCGATACCATCGCAGATTCGCCAATGACGAGTTTGAGGACACTATCGGTACCTACTTATTTAGACGTCTTTCGGTAGTTATGCCATGGTAATCGCTGTTTTTAGTTAGGTTAAACCCCTAAAAACCACCCTCCTTTATCAAATACTAGCAGCCCGTCCCGGCTTCGCACGGGGTAGACAATTATCAATATTGTTGTACATTATTTTGTTCTATCGCTAATAGTTTCGGCAGCGCATTCGACGAAAGACATTTTAAGACTCATTTTTCTACACCTTCGGTTACATTGCTCAAATTTTACCAAGGATCCCTAATTTTTTTCAAAATGAAATGTAGCCTATGTCAAATTGGAAGAATGTAGCATTCTATTGGTGAAAGAATTTTTTAAATCGGCCCAGTACTTTTTGAGCCTATTCATTACAAACATACAAACATACAAAAATAGGTACAAATCTTTCCTCTTTATAATATTAGTGTAGATTTGTTGTTGCCCAGGGTGTAGACCCAAACACTACTCTTCCCTCATGAGAGAACCGTTACGCTCAAGAATAAGAGGTTATCCGTCGCCTACACCCCGTGCATTCCACAGACAGAGTTTGCTCTCGATGATACCATGGTCTCTGAGTCTGTCGGTTCGAATTCACCTTCCGTGGAAAAACCCTTACAGCTATCGTAAGCCAGTCTGACTATTCTGTCATTTCGTTTTTGTGTCAACATTATTTTTATACCACCAATGTATGACAAAACTCATTGATTCAACTACTTAGATGCAGCGTAAGTACATATGACATCACCTACCAGCAGTCTGCTATATACTTATCTGATATTCTTAAGTAACGTGTTTGTCAAGTCTTACTGAAATCAAGATTAACGAGATAGGTAGGTAATCGTATTGTTTTTGAATAAAAATTGGCAATTTTTGTCTCCGTACTTAGGTAGATAGATACCTTTATTTTGTTTTAAAAAATACACGTATAATTTGACATGTAAAAATACAGTTAATTCGCAAAAGACGGAGAGAGAGAAACATTTATTCATATACATTCGACACATACAGAGAAATAAAACAGTACATTTGAAAGAATTAAATACAACAGAATATATAGCTATCTTGTTTTATCTACACACATATCATAAGTCCTCTATAATGCGTTCAGAAACCGTAGAAAATGACCAGCATTGCAGCACGACGACGCCTTCGCTCAGCTTCGCCTCGTTTCATAAAAACACACTCGTGTTAAGGACCCTCATTATGTAGCAGTTGCATAAACTACTATTATTTATTTGTCCTGAACCTAGGTAAAACTCAGTTAGTCCTTAAGTTAAGCCTAAAGGTTTTAATGCCTACCTATTTAATAGTATAAAGACAAGTCATATTATAGCAATTTCTATCGCTTAATATAACAAGATTAAGTCGTATTAAGTGTTTAACAAGTATAACGCCTAATACGACAGCTTGCAAGGGTTGGTAATCCCGCTGACGGACAGATGGACAGACGGACAGACTGATATTAACACCGGCTACTGACGCTTATTAATTCGGACTCTAATTCAGTACAATCTTATTACATTTAGGTAGAAATAATTGTCTTTTTACGCATTTTAGATAATTAAAGGGTTTTCCAGAAACAGCGATTTCGGTGAAATTATAAAATATATAATGTGTGTATATTTCAATATTTAATTGTCCACCCAGGTACATACGAATATAATATGATGGAAAGGAATTTTAGGCAAAGATAAAAATATAAATATTAAGTATAATATTATATTATGTATATATTTGCGATATCCATGTTTCATTCACAGTAATTGCTTTTGTATTGTAATTTGTAGGTATGGGTATACTTTTTCTAAAGGTCAGGGAAAATCAATCTTATGTCCAGGTCATAAACACTACGACATATAAAAACATTTCTCACTTAAAAAAATAATAAGATATACTTATCAGATTAGCAGGCTATGTAGAACCAATGCATGCGCCTGCGCGCTTATTACATTATTAGATTATTTTCATTGATTAATTACTATTATCGCATAACGAGGCAAAACTGTATTTTTCCTTACGATGTTTTCCTTCATCGAAAAGCTCGTGATAATCTTAATTTCGCACATGAATTCCGAAAAGCTCAGATGAAACTTTTTTAATCATCGAAAAGAAGTATTAATCTTACATTACAATCAAACATTCTGATAAATTATTAAAGTAGGTAATTTTTTTACTTTCAATATTTAGTGACAGTTGTTATCAAACTTCTCCATAGAGAACCGCTTCTGCAGCAAAACTTTTAATTTTGTCAATTAAGTTATTATCTATTAAAGTTTGTGTGCATTTAAAATAACTATAAAACGGTTTCTACAAACATTGTTAAAATGAAAAGTCGAGCATCAAACTAACGAAAACACCACAACCGAAATTAAAACAAAAAAAAAACTAACCTCAAAATTCTTCATAAGCACCAAAAAGTCCGATCGCTTCAAATTAAAGCTGGCCATCAACAAAAACAAAAGAACGACGCTTCGATATTCACGAAACAAAAATGGCGGTGTCACCCAACGACAATATTTCAAAAAACGAAAACATGACAGCTGTGTCAAAAGGCACTATAAGTCACTATCAAATCACAACCTCAGATCATTCAAGATGAAAACTTAAGTGGTTGAAATAAAGTTGAGATTCCCGAGGGTCAAAATTTGCTGTCCACTCAATTATTACGAAAATACAGGCTTGTCTTTCTAATTACGTAGTGATGGGTCCGTCGACAAGCGCCGAGATAAATAAGAAGATGATATTTTCCGGTCTCAAAAAAAAAAAAAACGCGCAATGTCACCGTTTTATCAAGATCGGGGTTATGGGCTTTCGGTTTTTTGGCCGCTACCACGATAAAGCGCGTTCACACTTTTATCAAAAGGTGGCGGGACTTATTTTTAGAATTTGATAATTGAGTCGGCGTTTATAATAATAATCATGTAGATAATGTGCACTTTAGTGCAATTTTAAATTTGCTAATCCATTGATATGAACTTTATTTTATCGAACCTTACTCTACCAAGATTATGGGAGTCCAATGAGGGCTATCACGAGTCAAAAATCCGCTAGGATCGCTAGTGTGGAGTGAGGTCTATCTGTAATTCTCCACCAATGAGAGACAAGCTACTGGCCTGTGATTGGTGGAAATTGACAGATCGACCTCACACGATATTAGCAATCGAATCATAGCGGATTCAGCGAGAATTATTTTCAAGCAAGTAATGTTAATCATTTGACATTTCCTGTAAGACAGCCTAAGAGTCTTCGGGAGTTTTCGAGAATAGGACTGATAGGAGAATAGGAGAAACGAAGTATACTTCGTTTTTTTAGCATGGCAAACAATTTTAACACGTCTTTTTATCAAAGAAGACATGTCAAGATTGTTTACCTTCTTTCTAATGTTAAAAAGAACGAAGCATAGTTACATTTTATTCTTGATATTAGATTTGTTGGGGTAAACGTGTTCTTGAGAAGAGACCACGACACGGCGAACGTAGTGCCCTCCGGACAGGTGGGTTGACGATCTGCGAAAGACTGCAGGCAGATGCTGGATGCGGCGAGCTGAAGAAGGCGCTATGGCGCTCCTTAGAGGAGACCTATATCCAGGTAGTGGACTAAGGGTGATGATTCTTTCACCAAGTATAATTTCTTCATGTAATTTTCTCCACATATTTAAGTGCTTTTGTGGCAGTGGACGGTCCCTTGCACGCAGCACGAGGAAGGCGGCTCTCAGGGACGAGTGACGGTGTATTGTGGGGCGGGGTACAGATACTGACATGACGACCACGACCACTCTGTCAAGAGTGTAACAATCAGAAGAAGAAGAAGTGGCAGTGACGTCAACCGGCTAGGACAATTACCACCGTCAACGTGACGGCTTTACTTGAGACAGCTGCTGCCACGAGATGGGATGAGATTGGATACATGGGATGGTATGACTTATCATGACTTGTCATGAAATACACGATCGACGTTGTGTCGTATAAGGAGATGAAAGAACTCGCATTGGAAAGAACGGACTGGAGACAGTTGCATCGATAAGACTCTAAATAAGATTTTTATTTTATTTGTTACTTCTCTTAGCATGGTAAAGCATCCCACTGCTGAGCAACCCGTTTTAAATGCGTCGAAGTCGTCCCGCCATCTCCTCCTCGGTCGGCCTCTGCATCTATCCATCCAGCGGAACCCAATGGGTGGCGATTTGGGCTCATCGTTCCGGATGCATACGGCAAACATGACCAGCCCAGTCCCATTTAAGCAAAGGCTTCTGCAACACGAGTTTTGATGGTTTATTGATGATATGATGATGATGTCACGAAATAAACAGTTGTTAATTTGGTGTATTTTATTTCTAATGAACCTTATACAAAATTCTGATAAATGGTAAGGCGCCAATGCCTTTTGTGTTTGTTTTTTGTTGACTTTGTTTGTGAAATCGATCCGGGAATGCGCCTGCTTCTAGGCGTTGGCATCACTGGAGCATGCAGTGAGCCTTCCCGGGACCACGAGAGAAAGGATTTGTAGCCATTAGACGCGAGACGTTCGAGTTAGTTACAATAAATGAGCACGAAGTTCCGTAGGATACTTTAATTTTTGACCGGTTTAAGCACAGCACTATATTGAGATAGAAGGAAAGAGTTTATCGTTTTGTTGGGAGCCGAACGTGTAACATTTTGCATCTGTAGATAGGAATTTTAGGGGATCCGTTGGTATGAAGTTTGTATTGAACTAGCTTATGCCCCGCGGCTTTGCCCTCGTGAAATATTTTAAAATGGGCAGTTTCGCAAAATCCCTTCATAGTCCACTTCTATTAGGATACTCAAGGTATATGTTTGCCAAACTTCAAGTCTCTAAGTCTAGTGGTTTAGCCTGTGCGTTGTCAGTCAGTCAGTCAGTCAGTCACGGTACTGTTTCATAGGTATAGATTACAGAACTATAACGTCATCATTTTCAGTGATCAAACTGCCTCCTTTTATTAGTTTTTGTTAAATTAAAAATCGGTTTAATTGCAGTAACAAGTGAGGTACTTATCGATTTTTTATGAGTATTTTCGGAAGCTTGATAAGTGAAAATGTAAAATGATTTTATTTTGACATCAGTCAACGTGACGCCACACGCGCGGGAAGCGGTGGGAAGCGGGAACGCGTAATAAGGTTCTCTGAGGGTCGAGCACGACTTTACGAATACTGCGTAAAGTTGAATAGTAAACGTTGTCAAGTTTGTATGACGTTTGAAACAGCGCCCGCCCTTGATCGTATTTTGGAACAAAATTTTGTATGAGGTTTCTCAATCTCGATACGATAACCGTAACGTTACCCTCTGGCCTTCTTTTCGGCACGCGAGGTACACTCTGTCCTTCTATCCCTATTTAGGTCTGTCGTCCTCATCAAATCCAACCGATTACGTCTGTAAGTGTCGATGTTTGAAGGCAGTAACCCGACCCGGGTTGTTTCGGGATGTCGCGACAAGCGGTGCGGTGCGCCGCAACACGCGCGGTGTCGGGTGAAGTCAATTGGGTTTGACATATTTTGGGTTTGAGTCTGGTCAATTCTTTGGTTGACATGTATTGGATTTGAAAAATGCTGTGGGTTAATAATTATAGTAGCAATGCCTAGTTAAGAATCTGCGGGATTTCTATTACTCTTTTACAACCTACCTCTTATAAGCTCAAGGCAAGTTAATTTTTTTTGAAATTTGAAACTTGATGTAGTTAATAAGAAGTTTGAAAGTCACTTTGACATTTTGTCCTAAAGATATTACTTTACGATTCAGGGGCAAGTAACTAGTCATATAATTATGTCATATATGTAAGTTTAACGTTGTACAACTTTGTCGGATTATTTCCACCCAAGGACTTGCTTAACTTTTTAGTTCTATGTAATGTCTTATTCTGTGTGTACATTTAAAGAAAAAAATAATTATTAAAAACTCCTAGACCCTTCGTTTCACAGTATCATATTTTATCCCACTTTTATCTAGGTATAACTTTCGAAGAGTCGTATCGGATAAAAAAGACAAATTTTTACAAAATGTCACAAACACGCCTATATTTTGTTTATTCAGAAACGCAAAAACATACCCTATTTCCCATCCCCGTTACCTGTTTCTTGTCAGCATTAGAAATTCCGTACCTTCGGGCACTCAACCCTCCAGGGAATAGAGTTATGTTTTCTGGACACATCACGAGAATAACAAACGTTTGGTTTGTAACGCGTCCGATCAATCATTGCTACCGTGGCATTTGCACGGTTAGGTTTTAAGTTACATGTCAATAACGGATTCGACAACCGTTGTAGGTGTGTAGGTAGTCCGTATACTTGTAGAATTAACATTGACTTACCAACACCGTGGACTTCGGGTTGGCGCTTGAAAACGTCCGAAACAAAAGACCACTAATTTGCAAAAATACCATTAATCGAGCGTCAGTCAGCCTTAGTTTGGTCGAACGACAGCGCTATGACGTATGGCTGTCATCGAAAAATGCCATGTTGTACTGGGACGCATTCGTGAATTTCGAACTAGACACAAAGTCTATGGTGTTAGTAAGTCAGTGGCTAATAATTAAGTTTACCACAGTCTGTCTGTCTGTCTGTTTGTTACATATTCACAGTAAAACCGTTAGTCTGTACATTGATTGACTGATAACATTCTTAGGCTACTTTTTAACCCTGGACCCGAAAAGAGGGTCCAAGTTAGACCTGTGCATTAGTTAGGTTATTATTCCAAAAAAAAACATAGTTTCCGCGGGATAACTATAACTATTGAGGCGAGACAAAAACTGTTTGTTGTAACTACACCAAACTTAATTAAGTAAACACATTATTACACATAAAAAAATACCTACTGTAAGGAAGTCAACACGAACAAGTGGATCATCACTGCCCATTAGACACCCGCAACCCCGGAGGGTTTTCAGATGCGTTGCTAACCTAGAGGGCTAGGACGAAATGCCTCTTGTGCCAGTGATTTCCTCGGCTGTCTTACTCTCTACACTGGAACGCGACAGTGCAAGCACTGCTGCTTAGCAGCAGGTTTAGCGAGTAAGATGGTGGTAGCGATCCTTACGGACCTCGCACAAGGTCCTACCAGCGGCAAAACGAACAAAAAATCAGAGGTGTCTTGATAACTTCTTACACACCCTGTGTGTGTGTGTGTGTGGTGCTTCTTCACAGCTGATTCTATTGAGGTTGTAAGAAACACTTCTAACAGTCACTAGTGAATACGGAGACATTAAAAGTAGGTATTATGTTTTTGTGAGCCGACATTTCCGAATGGTGCTACGCTATCGATGACACAGCCACAAAATTGACAACGGAAACGGACCTGGTGACACTCCCACAAAATTGACAACAGAAACGGACTACCAAAAGGCTCGTCCATACGTTGTTATATAAGCATACCTACAGGCCTACCTTCCAACTTCTGGGTAATCGAACCAGTGACCTTGCACGCGAGCGATAACGCTCCGACTGGCAGCGCAGGAAATTGCCCGCAGCGCCGAGGAGACGTGAACGCCGTAAACACAGCCTATGAAGCCGTGGCGGCCGGATTTACATATCGAAGCGTGAGCTGGTTTCCGTTCGGGAAACGCTGAGACACCCCTTGATTCCTGGATATTGTAACTTTTTTGTTTTAGAAATAATGAAAACGGGATATTGACCGCGATTACCTTATAGGTGATGTGTAAACCTCCATATTAGTGACTAAATTATTGTCTATGCTTCATTTGTGTGTATTGTGAAATTGTGTCATCTGAGACATTTATCTGTTTTGTATCACATGTCGGATTCAAGTTAATTAAAACCAAACATCTAATTGGTTTGTCTTTATTTATGCAACAATAGGATTGATGAGCTCCCGATATTTCGTTGCAGTTACATGCATCATGATCACGGGCAAATGTTGAGTTTCATTATGTGTAATGCAATTAATTGCATTAGAAAATTTCGCGGTTAACCGCGAATCGTGTATAACTGTTCTTTGTGTTAGAAAGGTTCAAGGACTTCGTTATTGGCGATAAATAATTTGACAGCGGCAGCAAAGATTTTATTCTGATCATCATCAACATCCTTCTTACCTGACTGCCGAAGGAGGGTTATGTTTTTCGAGCGTATGTATGTATGTATATGTATAATGTATGTCTAATTCTCTGTCATGCTGTACAGCCTAAACCGTTTGACGGATATCAACGTATGAGGTGTCATCGGATTCCTCTCAGTTGTGGGAGTGACATAGGGTATATTGTTTCCCAGAATTGTAGTCGGGGTTTTATGTTTTTCATTTTAAGTTGGTTAGTTTTACATCCCACTGCTGGGCACAGGCTTACTCTCAGAATACTTATGCCTGTTCCCACGCGGGCTCAGTGCTGATTAAGAACTTCACAACCGCAATTGAATTACGTCGCAGGAGTGTGCCAGCCGGCATCCTCACGATGTTTTTCTTACGGAAAAGCTCGTGATAAATTAAAAATGTAACTTCGCACGTAATTTCCGAAAAACATAGGTGCGAGCCGGGTCTCGACCCACGACCTAGAGAGAGACCATAGGTCAACCCACTCGGCTATCACGGCTTCTTATTCTTGCACATCGTTATTTGGCCGCCAGCATTGACTCGCTATATTGATAGTACTTTTATTGTACTTTACTGCAAACACAGTTGTTTTCATAGGGTAGTAATAAAACCTCTGAAAAACAAATAACCTAACCTAACCTAATACTAAATCGTAGACTGCAATACTAAACGTGCGAAAATTCCAAGTCCAACTAAATCGGAAGTTTAGTATTTTAGTAAGTAAGTTTAGTTTTTTCTGTCTACCGGTTTATTTTTTCTTGTTTCAATCTAGGTTGTATAACCAACCACATTAGAAAAGTTAAAAAACCCCCGACATCGTCATTTCAATGTTCAAGATTTCAAAAACGGATAAACCAATTTTAACGAAACTTAGCTAAGAACCATCTCGATTAACCTAGCTTTCGGTAATAAAAACGGCATCGAAATCGGTCCATTCGTTTGGGAGCTATGATGCCACAGACAAATACACAGATGCACATATACTCATGTCAGACTTATAACACCCCTCTTTCTGGGTCGGGGGAAAAATTATTCCCCAAAGAGGTAAACATAAACATCTTTCTCCTCATGACATCACGGTTAGGCGTCGTTAATTAGCGGGTATATTCGCGGGTACCTGCGCCTGAGCACAAAAAACGCGCGCCGTTCCGACTCATTGAACGATTGGCGTCCGAACTCTGATCAGTGGTGCTCAAAGGTGGCCAAGATTTTTTTTTTTACCAAATCATTGACTTATAACACCATGGACTTTGGGTCTTGTGCAAACTGCACGAAAAATGTGTCCCAGTACAACACGGCATTTTTCGGTGACAGCCATACGTCTTAGCGCTGTCGTTCGACCAAACTAAGATTGACTGACGCTCGATTAGTGGTGTTTTGCAAATTAATGGTCTTTTGCTTCGGATGTTTTCGGGTTAGCACCCGAAGTTCGTGGTATTGGTAAGTCAATGTACCAGAGTTATGAAGTTTAAAGCTCTGGTCTCGTACAGATCATCATCAATATTAAAATCGTCACTGACTCTTCGTGTACCAAATGTTCAGAGACATGTCTCTACTTATAGTGAAACTAGCTACGGCAGGCTTACGAGGGCTGTTTGATAAGTACCCGTTTTCTAAATATATTAATATCACTGGCCGCAAATAAGTATACCACCTTTTTAAGCCATTTTTCAGAGGCGGGAAAATTAAAAAAAAAATGGAATTTTTTGTTTTTTTTCTCATTTGACAACGATTCAGTGAAGGCGTGAACTTAAAATTGTTAAAATGGAGAAAGAACAGTATCGGTCTGTAATTAGATTCTTATTTTTGGAAGAAAAAACATGTGATGAAATAAAAGTAAGAATGCAAGCGGTTTACCATGAATGTGCTCCTTCTATGACAACCGTCAGATATTGGTATAACGAGTTTAAGCGGGAGAGAACAACCGTCTTTGATGAGGATCGCCCAGGCCGGCCAGTTGAGGTGACTACAGACGATATGGTTAAGAAAATTGATAATATCGTTTTAGCCGACTGCCGAATTAAACTTCGAGAAATCGTTGATGCTGTAAACGTTTCAATCGAGAGGGTACAACACATATTAGAAGAAAAATTGGGTATGAAGAAAGTATCGGCGAGGTGGGTGCCGCGTTTACTCACGGAGGAGCAAAAACGGAACCGACTGACTACTTCGGAGCAGTGTTTGGCCGTGTTCAAACGTAACCCGAAGGAGTTTTTGCGTCGTTTCGTGACCGTGGACGAAACGTGGGTCCACCACTACATCCCGGAAATGAAAGAGCAGTCGAAGCAGTGGATTTTACCGGGTGAACCTGCTCCAAAGAAAGCAAAAACCGTCCCATCGGCTGGAAAGGTCATGGCGACCGTTTTTTGGGACTATTTAGAAAAGGGAAAAACAATAAGAGGGCAGTACTATGCCAAATTATTGGATGAATTTGACGCCGTGTTGAAGGACAAACGACCCCATTTAAAAAAGAAAAAAGTACTGTTTCATCACGACAACGCCCCGGCTCATTCGTCCAGAATTGTGAGGGCTAAATTAGCACAGTTACGCTACGAACTATTGTCTCACCCCCCGTATTCTCCAGATTTGGCCCCATGCGATTTCTTTTTGTTTCCCAACCTAAAAAAATGGCTCGGTGGCAAACGATTTGGATCAAATGACGAAGTCATTGCCGCCACAGAGGCCTATTTTAATGACTTTCCAAAATCATACTTTTTGGATGGTTTATTGAAGCTTGAGTATAGGTGGAACAAACGTATAGAGTTAAAAGGTGACTACGTAGAAAAATAAATGCATATATACAAAAAAAAAATGGTTTTTTTTCCATAAACGGGTACTTATCAAACAGCCCTCGTATTACTTGAAAAAGTTGTATAGACATTAGCAGTTCTCTTTGTTCATCGTTTTCATATAAGCAGAAAGACGTCCACTGCTGGACATTGCCCTCCCCACGGATCTCAACGACAATCGGTCTGGTGTTACCCGCAGCCAATGGCTTCCAGCGATCTTTACTAGATCGTCCGCCCACCTTTTACTTAACAAAATGAGATAGAGACTTATGACATTATTAATAAACGTCACTCAAGCCTCCATTAGTTAAAATGGGTTTTGTCTTTTTCTTACTAACGGAAATGTCAATGTGACGAAAAAGGACTAACGAACTTTAGCGGCATTTTAGTTAAATTAGGTTTATGAATAATAGAGCTAAAACTTTTGTTAGGTAGGAATAGTTCCTTGCTCACAACAAAAAAAAAACAAACAAAGAAAAACCTTTTTGTTTCATTTGCGGCAAAACTTTGAGCACCGCCTCACATCCTCCGCGCGACAGGTCGTGTTGTGACAGCTCCGCAGGACGCCATCTTGTTTAACAACGTCGTCCCGCGGCTCCGTCCGTAGGAAGCGCTGTTTGCTCCTCTCACGTTTGTATGGGATGCTTTTTGCAGGTGCCATGATTGACAGGCCAAAAATGACAGGTTTGCTTGTCCCGTGGGATTGTTTGTTTAGAGACGGATGCAAAGTCAACAAATGTTCATTCATAAATTTTATTGGAATTTTGTAATTGTCCGTAATTCTTCAATGGCATCTACTGCTAATTACAAAAAACTCTAACTGTTCGTGAGCAATTTGATATCTCGATAAAGAAAGTCAATGTCTAAAAAAACACCTTAAAATATTTAAGATTTTGAAGTGTAACCAAGTACCTATAGTCAGTCTTTTGTACACCACGTCGGGAGCAAACAAGCATGCGGGTCGCCTGATGTTACAGGTACAGAATGTCAAAATACGAATACGAAGCCTGGGAACGCTAGGAGTCTCAAAAGTCGTTATATTTACCCTTAGTGTTAATCAAAAAGCACAAAATACGTCTCGATCGGGTTTGCGTCAAAGTGAGAAATGTTAAACGCGAACGCGATCGAGACGTATTTCTTGGCCTGGTCGGCGATTACACTAGGCGCTCTTGACTAAATGCCTTGTAATTTTTACAAATTTACAACAATATCCAGCTATTACAATTCACCACTATTGGTTATAGTGCCGAAGTACTACAATATCCAGCTACATTTGAGGTAAACCGAGCACCTAAAGGGAGATCAGCTTAAACCATTTAATTAAAAAGACAGACAACAAAATTTTTAGCCCAATAAATAAATAAAACTTCTAGGGACTTTAATTATGATTGATGCTTCTGCTCAAAATTTGAGTTCTCTCTACTTTTTTCTAGAATTCCAGCTGGAAATAGAACATTCGGAACACGTGAAAATTACGTGTTTTCTAGATAATGTTCCACCGTGAAAAATCTAAAGATTATTCGTTAAAAATAACTAAAGAATATTGATTCATCGGCAATTAATAATGATAATTGTGACAGCCGGTTATCGATATCTGATAAATAAACGGATTAAATATTATTTTGGTGATAACGAGTTATCGGTAGCTTGACACGGTTGCAATGATTTTTTTTTAATTATCAGGGTCCTGATTTTTAGAGCGATAGAAACTTGAATGTTGGTCATGGAATAAAAAACATGGCGGCGAAGGATTTTGGCAAATTTATGCAAGCGAGGTTTTGTATTCATATTCTTTTCCCTAAGACTTACTTAACTAATTTTGGAAATACTTTCAGAGTTGAAGAGAACATTACCCGTATATCTACAAAGGTTGCACGGAAAGAACATGTCTAATTAACCTTTAGCAATTTTTCAGTTATCACGATTTGAAAGTTTGGAACGATGTAATTACTCATATAATTTTCGTATACATATTTTTTTCAAGTGATGAAAAAGACAAGTTACAAAAAATTAAATATTTGTATCTGTAACTGAGTGGAAATTTTAGTCTATTGAGTGCTCTACATTTTGAGATTTAAAAGTCGTTTAAAAAAAAAGTGACTATACAATCATGTTCTTTCGGTGTACCCTAAATAATTGTTATTTTATTGGAGAGAAAGTGTTTTGAAAGGTTATAATTAAATGGCATATAAAAATAATATCAAATAAAATAAACTTTACTGACATTTTTCAGAAGGTTATAGAATTATTAATGTTGGGACCTCCTATTAAGTAAGAACTAAAAAAAGAACCATATACGTAGTAACAAAATTAATTGTCCACTCCATCATATATTTTTTTATTGGGTAGTAGTCCAGCGAAGAAGCATAGACTACATTTTTAACAATTAGTGAGGCCCCATTTATTTAAACATACTATATTATACATATACCACTGAATCAATAGCAGCTATGGAATACATATACAAAGGATATTTTTAAAGCAAGTCGCATTTTAAATAAACACAATTGAAAAATGTCGGGGGCTTTTCAACTTTTCTAAGTTGGTTAGATTGACTAACCAACACCATGGACTTCGGGTTAGCGCTTGAAAACGTCCGAACCAAAAGACCACTAATTTGCAATTAAAAAATACCACTAATCGAGCATCAGTCGGTCTCAGTTTGGTCGAACAACAGCGCTATGACGTATGGCTGTCATCGAAAAATCCCGTGTTGTACTGGGACACAGTAATTTTTCCTTAATTTTGTACTAAGTATACTTAAAGTCCATGGTGTTAATAAGTCAATGGTTGGTTAGGTTAAATTTTGTAATTTTTTTTTTTTGTTTTTTTTTTTATTATTGGCCAAGGTAAAGTCGACAAATAGAAAACCTCTACCAATATTGTGTATTTGTGTCAACATCAACACCACGAAGGTCGTATATCTGGAACGACATAATCTTGACCACTATCGTTATCGAGAATCTTTATTGGAAATGTACCTGTTTTGTTAATTATCGAGTAGGTATAGTCAAGGACGATAAAACCAAGAAGACTGCCAATCTCTATACAATGTTGCGTTCCTTTGAAATTATAAGCCAGCTGTAGCTAGTTTCACATAGAGGTCTTTGTACCTACTTACTCCATTTCTTATAACACTTCCTCCAGCATCTATGAACCCAAAGAAAAAGTGATATAGCCTTACAAGGTGGACTGACTGAAATCTACCAATGTGACATGTGACATCTTTATGTAAATAAATTCCTGTATTAATTTTAGGTCCGTATAAAACTACAGCATTAATATTAGGTACAATGTCAAGTAACATTTAAATACATCAGCAACAGGCCTCGCCAACTAGCTTAACCTAAATTACAAATCTTTATTATAATGTACTTAATAGAATCACTGACTTTCTAACACCATGGACTTTGGGTCTAGTACAAAATTCACGAAAAATGTGTCCCAGTGCAACACGCCACTTTTCGATGACAGCCATACGTCATAGCGCTGTCGTTCGACCGAACTAAGACTGATTGACGCCCGATTAGCGGTGTTTTGCAAATTTGTGGTCTTCTGGTTCGGACGTTTTCAAGCGCTAATCCGAAGTCCATGGTAAGTCAGTGAATTCATACAATGAATAAATTATTATTGTTATAATTATTAAGTGTTTATTGGTCCTTGCTAGATAGGTATTTTTAACCCCCGACGAAAAAGAGGGGTGTTATAAGTTTGACCTGTGTATATGTGTATCTGTATGTCTGTGTATCTGTGTATCTGTCTGTGGCAACATAGCTCCCAAACGGATGGACCGATTTCGATGCGGTTTTTTTCAATCGAAAGCTACTTTAATCGAGATGGTTCTTAGCTAAGTTTCAATAAAATCGGTTCATCGGTTTTTGAAATATTGAACTTTGAAATGACAATGTCGGGGGTTTTTCAACTTTTCTAAGTTGGTTAGGTTATCTTCAACATAGTGTTTTCGAATAGTCATGGCATGGGCATTGTTTTGTAACTGCTATAATTGGTCTATACGTAGGCTTCCCGTTCTTATCAAGTGCATTCCTATTTGAACTTCTCATCTCGTCCTAATTTTCCTGCAGCCATTCCCAGTAAGCAGCGGCTAAAAAGCCGAGACCTATTTTTGATCTATGGCCTATTGTAACTCATCGCTATGGCCTATTGTAACTCATCGCTATGGCCTATTGTAACTCATCGCTATGGCCTATTGTAACTCATCGCTATGGCCTATTGTAACTCATTGCTATGGCCTATTGTAACTCATCGCTATGGCCTATTGTAACTCATCGCTATGGTCTATTGTATTCGCTGAAGGAAAACGTAGCGAGGAAACCCGCACACTCCTGCGAAACAATTCGTGTACGAAGTTATCAATCCGCACTGGGCCCGCGTAGGAACTACAGCCCAAGCCCTCTCATTCTGAGAGGAGGCCTGTGTTTTTAGGTACCTTACCACTTTATCGAAAGGTTGCTCACACGCCACTGAATAACATTGCCGTAACTTTACATATAGGCGCTGTTTTTATTAAGAAAAAAATTGTATTCTTTGTTCTATTGTATTGTGTTGTATTAATTAAATTTTTAGCAATGACATCTGACTTTTTAAATTTTAATAATGAATTCCTTTTAATTTAATATTTGTGTATTGATTAAAGTGTGTGTAGGTACACCTGAAACCGTAGGGTTTAGTGAAACTATATTTTGTGCAACAATACATGTATTACATGTAACCTGAATTCCACACACAATAAATGATTGATTGATTGAGAAAATTCTGTTTAAGCATAAGAGCAGTAGAACTCATAGCTGGTTTAAGAGCAGTAGAATCTTACGTAAGGGCTCTCGTCATTTCTACTACCTACTCATAGCTGGTTTAAGAGCAGTAGAATCTTACGTAAGGGCTCTCGTCATTTCTACTACCTACTCATAGCTGGTTTAAGAGCAGTAGAATCTTACGTAAGGGCTCTCGTCATTTCTACTACCTACTCATAGCTGGTTTTATGGAACATTCCCTTTACCCGCCTTTGTCTTAGTCTGTGGTTAAAATATATATGGCTTCTCTGGCCACCGGCGTTTTCTGTTGTACAATATTGTATTGGAAATTATGTTTTTAATTATTAGTGATTGGTGTTTGTTTTCTTCAAAACTATTAAGCAGCAGCGCTTGCACTGTTTAATTCTTGTACAAAAAAAAACAGGGACACAAGGTGACGAAAGTCAAATTGATACGGAAAATGACAGCTGCAAAATCGGCTAAGTAGTACCATTTCAAATTAATATTAAGTGCCTTTTCTGAGTACGGCAGTATAACACAGGGATGATAAAAAAAAACTATTTTTTTTTATTAAAATTAAGTACATTTATTTGGTGGCACCAACTCGTTGAAAAAATGGTTCTTAATTCTAATTAAACGAAATGTAACTCTAACTGCATCTAGTATAGGAAATCCGGAGGTAACATGTCATTATCACTACTGAAAAAATTAAATATTTAAATAATACCAAATAAAACATAATTAAGTTGTGGGAGGCCTTTGCTCAGAGGGTTAAGCACGACTGTTCGAAACCTGTGTCACGTAAAATCGAATAGTAAACGTTGTCGAGTTTGTATGGCGTTTGGAACAGCGCCCGCCCGTGAGCGTATTTGGAACTAAAATTTGGTATGAGGTTTCTCGATCTCGATACGATAACCGTAACGTTACGCAGCATTCGTAAAGTCGTGCTCGACCCTCTGGACGGCGGCCTTCCCCAAGGATCTCCACGACGGTCAGTCTTGTGCTACCCGCAGCCAATGGCTTCCCGCGCTCTTTACCAGACCGTCCGTCCACCTTGCGGGAGGCACCAACACTCCGCCATCCGGTACGCGGTCGCCGCTCTAGAAACTTACGGCCCCAACGGCCATCAGTTCTGCGAGCGATGTGCCCTCACTGCCACTTGTGGTGTGCAATTTTTTTTATACGACGAGGAAGGCAAACGAGCAGTGGATCACCTGATGGTAAGCTTAAGATAATTTGCTGAGCTACTTATATCCGTAACTTTAGTTCTTCTACGGATCTCCTTATTTCTGATTCGAAATGAAAATATTTTTCACAAATTTCTGGAATTGGGGCTCGAAGCCAAACCTTTACCATACCGTAGTAACGCGCTAATCCAATTACGCTATTCAAGCAATTTGTGAAAAATAATTTCGAACGGGATGACCGTAAAAATAAAAACCGAACAAGTGCGAGTCGGACTCGCGCACGAGGGTTCCGTAGAAAGGTTTTAACGCTTTTCCTCGAACTCTTAAACTCGATAACGTTTACTATTCGATTTTACGAGACGCAGGTTTCGAATATTCGTACTCGGGCCTCTGGATTCGAAAACTTCGTGCTCGGCCTACTGGGTCCAGGGAAGCTTTACCAAGAGCTTCATTCAATTCGTACGAATAATTTCATTTACTGTTGCAATAAGTAATTATTCCATTTTGTAAGAACCTGTATTTATATTTATAATTTTAAGTACGGTTATACCAGTTTAGATTATTGGATTGCACTAAAAGTACTGCTATCACCAGTGGTACCTAAGAGTCGAAGGTAGGTTGCAGGTTGCATTTATATGAATTTATGCATAGCTTAGTGCAGTAATTATTTTAGGAAAGCTAAGTCTACAAGTTCAAACAGTCATAGTTTATTTATTCAGCAGCAGCGTATTAAGTACATAAAAAACCGGACAAGTGCCAGTCGGACTCGCGCACGAGGGTTCCGTAGAAAGATTTTAAGGCTTTTCTCCAGTGTTTTAAGAAGTCCAGTGTTAGCAGAGCCCTGCTCCTAAGCGAAATGTACGCAGTGTGGGGTCAACTTATATTGGTCTGCGAAATCTACAGACAGACATAAAAATTTAAGATTTTGAGACTTTTCTGAGTGGTTGTGCTATAAGAGCTACTTAAACCTTCATACCAAATTTCAAGTTTCTAGGACAACTGGAAGTACCCTTTAGGTTTTTGGATTTCGGAAATTTGTATGGAAATAGCCTTTTTAATGACTGTATCTTTTGATTGCGTTGACTTAGAAGGTTGATTTTCTCACAGCGTCAAGGGACCGCAGGCTTGAGTATTTGATATTAATTTTAGCATGCGGACGGACGCATGGACGGATAGACAGACAGACAGACGGACAACAAAGTGATCCTATAAGGGTTCCGTTTTTTCCTTTTGAGGTACGGAACCCTAAAAATACAAAAAGTTAGTGTAATCTCTATTCGTTAACCGAATCCGATACAGAACTTTCGAATAATTTTGGATAGGAGCAGAGTCTAAATAAGACATGCTATGCCGGATTTTTGTTTTTAATAATCTCAATTCACTTGGCTTATGTGAACCTAATACTTACCTATTATACTTTTACAATTCCTTAAATATCTGAGTACCTAATACGTATTCGGAGCCGAAACTATCCGAAACTAACTGTGATAATCCGAAATAATTTCATGTATCCGTATTATTCCTATATCCGTATCCGCATTCAGATCTGAAATTTCATATCCTATGCTTATCCTAAACATATATATAATCTAAATAAAACCGACCAAATTTCGTTTTGAGGTTATCGATTTTGATCTATTTACTTTTTGGTCAATAAAAAGAATAGAATACGATTTGTGGGTTGCTTAGTGTGTCGTCTGGAAAGTTTCTACACGAACACATATTTTTCGACAGCTGATAGAAGCCAAAATTGTAGGCACACACATAATAAGAACACATTGGAGACAAAGAATTACAACTAATAACTACAACTATAAATTTACAAAACTTAAAATGATGAACATAATTAAGATAATTATAATTATAATCATAGTGAAACGAACGGATCACCCCATTAAACTTATAAAGCGAATTTAGCCGTTTCATGTTCGTTCAATTTGTTGCATGTCAGACAAGGACGATAAAACCAAGAGGACTGCCAATGGCTATACAATGTCGCGTTCCTGTAAAATAATGAGCCTGCTGTAGCTAGTTTCACTATAGAGCTGTACCATTAATTTTGTATGACACTTAGACCTCTGGCTAACACAATAGCGCCATCTATGAACTGAAAGAAAAAACGAATTTAGATGGCGCTATTGTGTTAGCCAGAGGTCTTAATGTCATACCAAATGAATGGTACAGAGACCCCTCCGTAGTAAAACTAGCTACAGCAGGCTTATTATTTCAAAGGAACGCGACATCGTATAGACACTGGCAGTCCTCTTGGTTTTATGGTCCTTGATGTCAGAGGAAATATTACAATAATAATAAATTAGCCTGGGAGGGCTAAGCTAGACTTATACAGGGTGCGTTTTAATGAACCGTCGAGACTTCAGCCAGGGGTTGAGTAACCCTTGTAAAGTTTTTATTTTGATAAAAAAAATAGTGCTTCCATTCCGATACATCCATTGGGTTCCAGTTGTTTATTGCTTAGAAAAAAATAACAGTATTTAAAAGAAAATTGGAAAATTTATTGATTGATAAGTGTTATTACTCGGTTAAGGACTTTCTTAATGATGATAGATGATACATGTAATTAAATTCTAGTACAGTTATATTATAATAATTTTAGTTGATAAGTTCAAATTGTGTGCCCTTACAGGGCGTCATGTTCTGACTTATAACATTTTATAACATCCAAATTGCTATTACATGACTTTACAATGATTAAATGAAATGAAATGACATGAAATGACATGAAATAATAAAGGTATATAAAGAGGACTATTTCTATTGTTAAGACTACTGATGGTATTAATAGGCTGCTCCGTCGCCGAAGCCAAATAATTTGGCGGCTAGTTTGAATATATAAATTCATTGCTTCTGCTGATTGACAATATTCTAATGAGAGAATTTTTTTTTTTTTTTTCTGTTAAAAAAAACTTCACATGGGTGCTCAGACTTACTCAACCCTTGGCTGAAGTCTTGACGGCTCGTTAAATCGAACCCAGAGGGTCGAGCACGATTTTACGAATGCTGCGTAACGTTACGGTTATCGTATCGAGATCGAGAAACATCATACTACATTTTAGTTCCAAATACGCTCACGGACGGGCGCTGTTCCAAACGTCATACAAACTCGATAACGTTTACTATTCTATTTTACGTGACGCAGCATTCGAAAAGTCGTGCTCGACGTACGAAAAAGATGCGTTTATTCACTATGATTGAGTCTCGCGGTAGTATCATAGTACGTAAGATAATTAAATTTATCACAACTTTTGAGTAGCGAAAAGTCTTGTATTTTTCGCAAATATGTTATTAAATAACGTCGTTTGGTACAAGTGCCGAAGTTTTTTTTTTATACAACAAGGAAGGCAAACGAGCACGTGGTCACCTGATGGTAAGTGATCACCACTGCCCATAGACACCCGCAACTCCAGGGGTTTGCAGATTCGTTGCCAACCTAGAGAGCAAATTTTAAATTTTTCACTCTTTCAAAATGGGATACTTTCCCCACTAGTATCAAAAAGTACTATTTATCTATATCCCGTCTATTTGCCTATTGTGTGTTAGTCTGTGTTCTCTGCACAGTCGCCCTGAAGCCCAGCTTGTCGTCAGCTGTGTAGTGGACGGTGCGCTGCTTCCCGTCGGGATCCATGAAGGTATAGTAGCCTCACACAATGCCGTCCTCGCGAGTCTCGTGCGCGTGACCTCACCGCAGGCGCCCGCGCCTAGGTTTGCCATATGGAAAAACGAAATGTCCTGATTAAAATTCTGTCATCACCCTAAAAGTCCTGACATTTCTTAACTCAAACAGAGATTCGGCGTAGCTTAAACGATGCGCTGGCATATAATTTTAATTTAATTTATTGATCTAAACACCCTGACACTTTCCAAGCCCGGCCTTGAGGCCTTGAGGCCGGCATTGATCCTTGTAAATTGTCAAAATATATATATATATATATATATATATATATATGGCAACCCTACCCGAGCCTGGCTCACCTTTGGTTTCATTACCAATTTTTTGCAAATGTATTATTAAATAACGTCGTTTGGTACACGTGCGGAAATTACATACTTTCCGCACTAGTATCAAAAAGTACTATTTATCTATATTCCGCCTATTGTGTGTTAGTCTGTGTTCTCTGCACGGTCGCCCTGAAGCCCAGCTTGTCGTCAGCTGTGTAGTGGACGGTGCGCTGCTTCCCGTCGGGATCCATGAAGGTATAGTACCCTCGCACGACGCCACCCTCGCGAGTCTCGTGCGCAGATTTCGAGTCGCCTGTACTTTTGTCCTGGAATTGAGAAAAAAAGGTTTTATTTAAGCGACGCAAAAAGATGGGTGTTATAAGTTCGACCTGTATACCTGTGCGTCTGTCTGTGGCATCATAGCTCCCAAGCGGATGGACCGATTTCGATGCGGTTTTTTTTAATCGAAGGCTAATTTAATCGAGATGGTTCTTAGATAAGTTTCACCCGTTTTTGAAATGCTGAACTTTGAAATGACAATGTCGGGGGATTTTTCAACTTTTCTAAGTTGGTTAGGCTGTCAAGGTAACTACACTCACCGGCATATTTAGCGGCACATAAAGTCCAAAATCTTAAATAAGAAAAACGCACCTAGATAATAAGATAAAGCCGTACTTTTTAAGCTACGGACCTTTTTTATGTTCCGCTAAATAATGCCGGTGAGTATATTTGACCGTACCTTATTACTTTTTTATGTTATGACATAATTTAGTCTATAATACATAATTTAGTCTATAATGTCTTGTCCTTAAGCTTTATGGTTTCAGACGGACACCAAACCTGTTACCTTTCACTTGGCGGTCAAGCACAGAATATTACAATAGTTACAAAATAACTTATAACACCCTACAGGGCAGATGCAATTCTATATCTTAGGAGTTTCTCAAATTACTCGGGCTTAAGTTAGGTAGGTAGGTACCTACTCGAAAATGTTAATATGGTAAAATGATATCACGCGTGAGATTGAGAAAGCGATGACCTTCAGTACCTTAAAAGTTTCTTAATAGTAGGTACTTTGAGATTGGAACGCAAAACAAAATTATTTAAAAATAAAAAATCCGACTGCAAAAACAATGAGGGCTGTCGCGTCTTATAAATCCGCTAAGATAGCTAGTGTCGAGTGAGGTCAAACATCAAAATAGCAATTAGTCTGTGTAGCATAATGTTCAAACTACATAATACCAGCTGAGCTGTCGGTCAGCCTCCAACAAGATGGAGCGACGACCTAGTAAAGATCGCGGGACCGCGGTGGATGCGGAAAGCACAAGACCGGTCTGAGGGGAGAGCCGCGGGGGAGGCCGCCGGCCAGCAGTGGACGTCAATCGGCTGACATGATGATGATGGTGATGATGACATAATACCAAAAAACATGATTTACCATAAATAGCAAATTGTCAAATCTTATTTATGTAATCGTTCAGCTGATTTAGGCGACTGTGGACTTGAAGGAAAAATGACGGAGTATAAAAATGGTCTTGGACTTTATAAATATTTGTCATTTCAAAAATATTAGACTTGTTATCTAGCCGTGTCGCTTTATGGACTATTGGCTAATTGCGTGTTTTACGATTTAGGCATCTTCTGAAAATTTACTTATGTAAATTCCATTATGTCCATTTATATGGACATAGTGCTTTATAGATCAACTGAAGTCGTGGACATTTTGCTACATAGACGATTTGGTAAGTACTAACCCCACAAAGGGCGTTTCACTAAGGTTTTACGCAAAGTTTAGTCGTGGCGTGGGAGCTGCTAAATGGTATCTGATGGCGATAGTGTAAGAAAGGCAGCTCATTGTTGATTGTTGTGATTTCATAATTAGAGCGTATTCAATGGCTTGCCGTGTAATCTTTGGAACTGAGAATCGAATAATATGTCCATTGTTAAAAAAAACTGAGAAGTGCAGGGTATCTCTTACAAGAGACTCTGGTGTAATCAATGGCCAAAAATACGTTTCGATCGCGTTTGCGTTACGGGTGTTTGTTGTCCATACGTGCCACTAGTGGCGCTGCTAATGCGCCCATAGTAATTCGGACGTACCTAAACGCGAACGCGATCGAGACGTTTTTTTTGGTCGTTGATTACACTGATAGTTATAATTTTGAAAAGTTGATAAATCTATGTAATTTTTGTTTCAATAAAAATTTCATTCAGTACGTAGATGGTTAAAAGCTCTTTTAGTTACATTAAAATTTTATGACTCTACCGGCGCTTTCGGAAAGACTATGATTGCCCAGAAGAATGCGCCGAAACAACCTTGGCACAAAATCATTTTAACCACAAATTATTTTATTCCTCCTCCAATTTCAAACTGAAACGTAAATATACAGAAAGAATAGAAAAATAAATTCTCGAACTGGGATTCGATCCCAGGACCTCCACCATACCGTGAAGTCGTGCTATCAACTGCGCCATTTTATACCTCTTACGGAACCCAAATGGCATGCGGTTCGACTCCGACTCACAAACTTTTTTATTAATCAAAAGCTAACGCAAAAAGTAATTTGCGATTGGTCGCAAATTATTGCCATTTAACTTCCGTTCTCCTTGGGTGTCATTGCGCCGTAACGCGAAGGCGATAGGGGTCAATTTGCAAACCCATGCTCAGCGCAAGGCCGTGCTATTATTTTAAATGTAATAATCTTTTTTTGTTACTGTTGAGCAGTAATTAATTATTTTAGTTTGCAGGTTCTAACCGGGTTTTAACCCGGAGACGTATTTTTTGCCCAGTACTGGGACGCGATTCAGGTTATTACAAAAAATTGCCACATTTTTGAAAACTATTGCCAGGATCAAATTCAAATTTCAAATTCAAAATTTTATTCAGCAAATAGGCAATTGAATGCTCTTTTACACATCATTTTTTTTGAGTCTACCAGCACTTTCGGAAAGACCATGATTGCCAAGAAGAATGCGCCGCAAGAAACTTGGCACAAAGTCATTTTTTCTAGAAACAAATTAAGTACGTAACCACAGATAAATTACACATTTAGGTAAATTACACAGATAAATTACACACATTACACATTCCATACCTCTACTGTGTTTAATATACATACTTATGAATAAATCAGGTTCAAGCGATTCCATTTCAATTTCATCAAGAACCGTTTGTAAAAACCGAGATAAAAGACGGAATTCCTCATTAAATTTCTAATTGATAAACGGAATATACGGAACCAAACCAACTTGCTTACTTAACTGGCTTAGCTACTCGCCTTGACAGTCAAGTGTACCATTCCATTGCGTAACACCAGCCACACCTCCATTCTTGACTTCCTGCATCACTGACGAACTCTATTGAACCTTACGGCCCTGAGAACAGGTGTGAAAGTGAACGCAAATTCCTTGCCAATGGATGGCCGTCGTTCTACAATATGCGACATACATTACGGGCTCATTGAATCGGTTTTAAATTAGCGTTTTGGGGAAGCAGCAATGGATGGCGTGGGATTATTTTAAGTCGATCGGCATTGCTCTAGTTAAAGATTTTGCAAGAGCTTGAAGACGATAGTATGAGGGCAAGGTTGGTTAAGAAATTTAGAGTTTAATAATTGGGTAGATGTTTTAAATGTACGTTTAATTGGGGTATGGATTTGTTAATGGGAGTATTTAGATGAGATCTGTGTTTTGACGTAACGATAACGGTGTTTGTGTAATGTTGATGATGATAAGTCAATTTCGTGTTTTAGTGTGCGTTTTAGTCCACAAATACCTACATACAATCAGCAGTAAAAGTAACTATAGGTACTACAGGTAAAGTAAGACGAAAAGACAGTTTGGCTTCAAAATACGTACATCAATGAAACTTTGTCTACAAGTTTATATTGGTACTAGAATGGAGGATTTAAATAAATAAATAAATTTTCAGTAAGGGTTTAGAAGTTTGTATTGTTATAAAGACAAAAAAAAAACAAAAAAAAAATTGAAACTTTCTGAATTTTGAATTTTTGAACAGGCTGGCTCCGTTTATCGCCGGCGAAGGTGTTAACATAAGTTAAATCCCAGATCTTATTTAGGTCTTGTTACGCTCGCATATAGTATGTTATTTGCGCGGAACACAACGTCTTCGCGCCCAGCTGACGCCGCGCCCTTAGTGTGCAAGTGTCCTAGCTTGCGACCTCCGCGGACATTCCAGCGCCCGCGCAGAAAGCCATGTCACAACGGATCGTAATTATCGCATTTTTCAGAAGGCCGTGCGTTGCGGTATTGACAATAAAATAAAAGGGTGAAAAAAATGGACGAAAACAAATATAATAAAAAAAAACCTTCGAAAAAAAAACGTAAAATAATCCTCTATAATAATGATAAATAAATAAAATAAAATAAAATGCGTTTATTTCGGACAACAGACACTAAAGCCTAAAGTTTTATGGCCTAGCACTAAGCAGCAGAAATACGAAGTCGGTGCGGTGCGAGCGGAATATTATTTGAACGAAGCACCTGACTTCCTATTCATGCTAGGCCCTAAAACTGATGGCTTTAGATAACTATTTTATATTTTTAGTAACGTAGGCTTTAGAATTTCGTAGAATTTCGAAAAATCCCGCCTCAAAGGATATTATAAAAGGAACCACTATAGTGAAATAAATGGATCACTCACGTTCTATGTCAGTCGAGTATAGCTCGACTTGTTTCGGACTAATCCGTAGTCCTTCCTCTGGGAGCACACGCCACGCCAGTGGTGGTGGGGTGGTTGACGTCTCGCCACCGGCGTGGCGTGTGCTACCAGAGGAAGGACTACGGATTAGTCCGAAAAATGTCCAGCTATACTCGACTGACATACGTGAGTGATCCGTTTATTTCACTATGATTGAGTCTCACGTTAATTTCATGTTAAAAGGAACCTCTATGCCAAATTTCAGCTTTCTAGGTCCAGGGGTTTGGGCTGGGCGTTGATCAGTCAGTCAGTCAGGACTTATCTTTTTATGTAAGTACATAGATAAAATTTGTGTATTACAAAAAACACAGCGCACTTACGTTTACGTTATTTACATTACGACTACCGAATAGCCTAGTGGTTAGAGACCCTGACTGAAGCTTGAGGTCCCGGGCTCAAATCCCAGTCGGGGCAGATGTTTGTATGATGAATACGAATGTTCGTTCTCGGGTCTTGGATGTTTGATATGTACCTATATAAGTATGTATTTATCTATATAAGTATGCTTATCCGTTGTCCAGTACCCATAGTACAGGCTTTGCCTCGTTTGGGACGAGGTCAATTGGTGTCAAACTGTCCCATGATATTTTACTTAGTTTTTCAAAAACATTGGGGCCGTAATTTTCCTCTACTAAACTCGTAGTTCTCCATTCTCAGCCAGTGTTTTCACAGCAGGTGTTATATCAGAAATGCCCTTCCGCTTCGGTGCAGTGCGCAGTGTCATAATAAATCATAACTAATAGCCGATCGCATTTTTAAGAAGGCCGCGCGTTTTACTTAATTATAATTACTCGTGTATGCACAGCAAAACGATTCTAATTCTAACTAATCATGTTGTAAGCGTCTCGCTTTAGTCAAGGTTTTAGTGAGGTATGTCTGTCAATTTCCACCAATCACAGGCTAGTAGCTGGTCTCCTATTGGTGGAGAATGACAGATACATTTCACTCGCTAATCCTGCAGCCAAGCAGCAGTGCTTGCACTGTTGTATTACGGTGTGCAGAGTAAGACAGCCGGTGTAATTACGGGCACAAGAGGCATTCATTCATCTTAGCTCTTCAGATTTGCAGATGCAAATCCTCCAGGGTTGCAGGTGTCTCTGGGCAGTGGTGATCATTTACCATCAGGTGACCCACTTGCTCGTTTGCCTTCCTCGTCGTATATAAAAAAAACTAGACACTACCGAGCCTAGCGGGTTATTGACTTGGCATGATTTTGACAGCCTTTAAAAAAGGATGTTTTGAATAAGTTTGTCAAGTAGGTTTTGTTTTATTATTTAGCTACTAGCTTATCCTCTTAGATTCGCCCCAGTAGTTAAAAAAATAAACTAGCTTAGCTCCTTAATACAGTTTTTATCGTCTCGCTTTCGTAAGTCTAACCAACTCTAATCTGGTTTCAAAAATAGTAAGTACTTACCTACCTATTTTAATTTATCTATCTTTGTTAACAATTATTATATTATTATGTCAAGTAGGAATGTCAAGGATCCGGGTTCGATTCCCGGGGTAGTCATATTTTTTTGTTTCAGTGAATACTTAAAATATAGTCATAAATTCTAATCAATCTATTTATTTAATATAACCGTATCGATAGTCAAGTTTGGTCTTAATTCATCTATGAACTAAAAACAATTAGGTAAGTACTTTGCGTTTTGGTAGTTTTGTTTCCATGCAACACCTCCGCCTCCACTGCTACACGAATCAACACATGCAACACAGACCCAACTATCACCACCACCACTACACTAAACGCTGACGCGTTTCGGCCCTCTCTACGAGACCATTGTCAAAGCACCAATACAATCGTTCAACATGCTACAAGTTACACTACTAATATGGACCTGAGGGTTGAGCACGACTTTACGAATGCTGCGTAACGCAAAATCGAATAGTAAACGTTGTCGAGTTTGTATGACGTTTGGAACAGCGCCCGCCCGTGAGCGTATTTGGAACCAAAATTTAGTATGAGGTTTCTCGATCTCGATACGATAACCGTAACGTTACGCAGCTTTCGTAAAATCGTGCTCGACCCTCAGGTTAAATAAATACTATTATCTATCTGTCATCCCAACGTACATTTCATTAATACAATAGATATATGTATTTTAACAGGTCAGACGTCATGAAACAATGCGAAAGTCGTGACCAAGCCACGGTCAAATTGGACAAAGGTATCATTAATCATTAGATATAGTAGATACAAAATGTTTTTGATAATTCATTAGAATGCGTCTACGCATGTCGGTTTCGGGCGTGTTTTGATTGGTGTTGTCAGGGTGATATTTCAAATTAATTACCGATTATGGCTATTTGCAATTGTAAACTCATTCTTTGTCAAAGGCTGACTGCGTTAGATATGACGAAAACGGGATATTGACCGCGACTTCCTTATAGGCCTTATAATTTTATGATATTTCGACTACCTAACTTAACTTAAGATTTGGCAGTTTTCTCTCTCAAAGAATCAGCATCGCTGTTTCTGTGTTTATAAATAAAACCTCAATTGAATTGAACACAAGTCTTTACTTTGGATACATTACTCTACATCTAGTATCTCAATCAACGAACCGCCACAGATAAGCATAAGGAATTAAGGCAGTGTTCTGAAACATCTCCTTCTTTTTTTAAACTAGTCCTACTGATAAAGTACATAGTCTTGCAGTCTTCTGGGCTGTAGCCGCAGTCGCTGCCCTCTGCGTGGAGCTTCTTGCACTTGCACTGGTGACTGTAGTACATTGGGACTGTGTACTACCTCAAAACCTGGCCCTGGGACACCTGAAAGATCTGAAAAGGAAGACTCAGCATGTGGCTCATCTGGCGCCACTCTTCTATTCGGAACAGGCGCTGCCTGTGTTATATTGCCTGAGAATGGCTTGATGTGCACTCTGTTGCGTCTATATAGTTTATCATTCACCTTGACTGTAAACGAGCGCTCATTGTGCACATGGACAACTTTTCCAAAACTCCATTTCTTATTTAATTCTGGTTGCAATTGTACTACTACATTTTCACCCAATGTAAGTTTAGGCAGGCCCTTGCTTCTATTATCATAACATTCTTTAACCTTTTCTTTTCTTTCTTTAATTAAAACTGGTACCTTATGTACCACTTTTGGTTTCAAATGATGTAATACACAAGGCAGACCTGTTCTTGTTCGTCTGGAAAAAAGCTTTTGTACTGGGCTGACCTTGTCTGCTTCTATAGGTATATTTCTATGATGCAGTAAACTGTACCATAGATCTTGTTTAGTCTCTATGCTTGCAACCACAAGCCTCCTTGCCACCTTCACTGTCGCCTCTGCTTTTCCATTAGAGCTGGGAAAATGTGGAGAAGAAGTAACATGTTCAAAGTTCCAATCTTGCGCAAACCTCTTAAATTCTTCATTAACAAAATTAGTAGCGTTGTCTGAGCATACCTTCTGTGGTGCTCCATGGCGCGAAAAATTTTTTTTACATATATGAATTACTTCTCTAGTAGTCAAGGAACTCGGCGGATCTAATTCTAAAAAATCAGAGTAATGATCAACTGTGATTAAGAACTTTAAATTATTGACTGAAAATACATCCATTGATATGTATTGGAATGGGTAGATAGGTATTTCATGACTCTTTAAAGATTGTCTCTCCTGGGAGACTGCATTCTGTGCACAAAATTTACATTTTCCCACATACTCCTTAATATCTATAGTCATACCAGGCCAAAATATGTTTTCTCTGGCTAGACGGAGTGTAGCAGATATTCCATTGTGGCTGACATGAACTTTTTCTGTCATTACTTTTCTTAGTCTTGCTGGAATGAGTAACTGATCATTTCTGAATATCAGACCATCCTTTGTTGACAGCTCATGGCTGAATTTAAACAAAGTTCTAAGCTCGATAGGCCAGTCAGATATGTATCTTGGAAATCCATTTATAATGTAGCCAATAATAATCTGCAAGTTGTGATCTTTTTCGGTCTCTTCTTTAATTTCCATTATAAGTTTGTCTGATATTTTGAGAAATGCTACCACTGAATGTTTGCTGATTAGCTTAAATATCTGTTTATGACTTAACTCACTTTCTAAATCGTATACAGTATCTGACTGCTCTACTACTGGTGCTCGAGATAGAGTGTCTGCTACATGATTGTCCTTTCCCTGTATGAACTGTAGTTCAACATTGTATTTCTGGAGAGTCATTAACATCATCTGCAAGCGTTTTGGGGCATCAGTGAGTGGTTTCTTCATTATATGAACCAGAGGCTTATGATCAGTATTAATAGTCACTTTACCCTTGCCTGCAATATATTGGTTGAACTTTGTGCATGCAAAAACTACTGCCAACATCTCCTTCTCTATCTGAGCGTATCTTTTTTCTGTAGGCGTCAAGCAGCGAGAAGCAAAACAAACCACTTGACCATCTTGATACAGGGCTGCTCCTAATCCAAACTCACTTGCATCACATTCTATACTAATATGTTTATTCACATCAAAGAACTTTAATGTAGGCAGTTCTGTTATAATTTTCTTAATGTTATTAAACTCCATTTCCTCTATCTGGGACCAATGGAACTCAGTGTCTTTTCTAGTAAGCTTTCTAAGATTGTTAGCTTGGAAACTAAGATTTTTTATAAATTTACTCAGATATCCTACCATACCCAAAAATCTTAGGACATCTTTTGCAGATTCTGGAGTAGGCATGTTTTTTATGGCAACCACTTTGGACTCATCCACCTTTACTCCTTCATTTGTTAACACATGCCCATAAAATTTTACAGACGATTGTAATAGATGTACCTTATCCTTATTCAGCTTGCAGTTGATTTTTCGCAGCCTCTTAAATAATTCTTCTAATTTAATATTATGATCTGCTACGGCTTCTTCTGTAGAATCGCCTACTCCATAAATTAGGATATCATCTGCTATAATCTCCACTCCTTTAAGTCCACTAAGCAAACTGGATAACTTCTGCTGAAATATCTCCGGTGATGAGCAGAGTCCGAAGGGCAGTCGAAGCCATCTGAAACGGCCAAAAGGCGTCCAAAAGGTGGTTAATTTGCTACTCTCCTCCGTTAGACCCAGCTGCCAAAATCCCTTTTTAGTATCTACAGTTGTAAAAACCTTTGCTTTATCAAGTTCAGGCAGCATTTCATCTAGTGTTGTGAATTGATAGTTAGGTCTTTTCAAGGCTTTATTTAAAGGAATAGGATCCAGGCAAATACGGAATTTGGAATCCTTATTTACAATCAGAATATTATTTACCCAATCAGTGTGCTGCATCTCTTGTACTATTATACCATCCTTTTCTAGCTGCTGTAACTCCTCTTTGAGCTTCTCTCGTACTGCCATAGGAACTCTTCGTGCGGACTGTATACGGGGTGGCACTGATGTATCTATTTCTAGCGAAACTTCACCTGGGAGTTTGCCATACCCTTCAAAGATATCGCTGTAATCTTGAAATAATTCAATAGCTCTAGCCCTGTCCTTTATATTACTAGAATTGACAGAGTTGCAGTACTTTATAAGACCCAAGGACAAACAAGCATTTTCAGACAGAAGAGGCTCATGGCTTGCCTCTACAATATGAAACTCAATTTTGTAATGTTCATTGTTTCTTAGACACTCAAACTGTGCCACTCCATATTCAACAAGCTCTGACCCATTGTAGCACTTTAACTTATGTGAAGGTGTAGTGAGCTTTGATACATCTTCTGATCCTGTAAGCTTCTTGTAATCTCTTATACTCATTACACACACCTGTGCCCCTGTATCTAGAGTACAGAATACTGGAATCCATTTTCCTCCTATGTTAAATAATAATTTGGCCTCTGTGTGTCCTGACTTTTTATTTGCTCTTATAGCTTTAATGATAGGTTCTTCCTCTGAAGAATTACAATCCTCTCTCACCTCCTTAATGGCCCTAGGATGATGGAGTTTCTTGCACACCACTTTGAAATGGTTTCGGCCTTTGCATGCCTCACATCTCTCCCCATAAGCAGGGCATCTGTCTCTCCCAAATATATGTTTTTTTCCACAAAACTTACACAACCGAGCCTCTATAGTCTTATTTTTTAGTTTGCTTATATTATTAATGTCACACTCTGAGCTCTGAAATTTAGATAGCTGCTCTGCGGCTGTTTCTGCCGATCTGCAGGTGTTTATAGTAAAGTCGAGCTTTAAATCTGCTTCCCTTAGTAGCTCCTTCTTAACCTCGCTATCTTTGATGCCTACGACTATGCGATCTCGCAATATTTCATCTTCAATGTCACCATAACCACAGGGTTTGATTAACTTTCGAAGTGTTAAAAGGTAATCTTCAAATCTTTCTTCTGTTAATTGGTTACGAGCATTAACAATATACCTGCAATAAATAACATTGGTCTTTTTCTTAATTGTTTCATCCATTTTGCTTAATATTGCCTCCTCTGATCGCTTTTCCTCGTCGGTTAATCCAAATTCCATGTATTTTTTCATGGCCGCACATCCAATCGCACTAATGAGTAGTCCTGCTTTCAAATCTATTTTATCATCGCCCCATTTATTCATACCTGTAGCTAGGCAATAGTTTGTCCATCCATTTTTGAAAAAACTTAGATTTTCACTCGGCTCGCCCGAGTTAACCTCCAAAGGTTGTGGCCAGGGAACATTAACACGACTCTTAGTATCGCTATCATTACTGCCCGACTTATTTGCCATCTGGTGCTGAAGCATCTGCATTTGGCTTTGCATAGTAGCCATTAGTTGAGCTTGCTGTTGAAGAATCAGTTTCAGTTCCTCACTCTCCATTTTGTATCCACAATTTTCCTATATATATTTTCAACTTTGACTTTCACTTGATCCCACTTCTGACACCATGTTTCTGTGTTTATAAATAAAACCTCAATTGAATTGAACACAAGTCTTTACTTTGGATTATTGATAGTTTATAATGCTTGATAATCTTATATGAGCAAGCGTACATAATGTATTTATATCTAGTATCTCAATCAACGAACCGCCACAGATAAGCATAAGGAATTAAGGCAGTGTTCTGAAACAATCGCTATTCAGCGAGGCAACGCTGCCAGCCTTTTGGGCACCATGCCAGGGGGGCCTTATTTAGATTTAATTTAGTTTTAAGTTGCAGTTTATTTAGTTTAAGCTTAGATTTAACGTCATTGCTTTTATTATGTAAATATATTTGTTATACTTAAGATTTAAGACAAACTTAGATTTTTTTAACTTAGGACTTAAGGTTGACTGGTAGAGATCCATTACAGGAATGAGTCAGCCCTTGTACATGTATCTCATTGTTTGTGACTTGTCTGTGTTACTTTATTATCTGTGCATTGAGGTGTTTAATGACTGTATCTTTTGATTGCGTTGACTCTTGAATTTTGATTTTTTCACAGCTTCACGCAGGTTTGAGTATTTGATATTATTAATTCCAGCATGCTACCTCGACGCGTTCCAGAGAAAAAGGGTCTTGACAGACAGACAAACAGAAGGACAACAAAGTGATCCTACAAGGGTTTCGTTTTTCCTTTTTAACCGTCTTAAAAAAAAGGAGAAAGTTCTACGTTCCACTGTACGTTTTTTTTTTTTATGTATGTACATCGATTACTCCGTCAATTGTAAACCGATTTTTATTTTATTTTTTATTTGAAAGGGTATACTTCTGAGGTGGTCCCATTGTCACCAAGTCATGATCTGATGATGGGATCCCAGAGAAATTGAGGGCAACCCTCAAATTTTACAGGCACGTACGTACGTACGTTTCATATATTTTTTAAGGTTATTCAAGTATTTGCGTCTGGTAGTCATCATCTCATGATGATGAGCTGATGATGGAAGGTACAACTCCTTAGCGGTTAGGAGTTGGAGGATAATTCTGAAAATGTTAAATCAACGTAAAATTGTGAAATAAAAACCTTTTAACAAAAAAGTAAATCCGCCTTCAAAAAAAACGTTAGAAAAAACGAAAAAAAAAGAAGTCGGTGCTTCATTCAAAGAATATTCCGCTCGCACCGCACCGACTTCATATTTCTGCTGCTTAGTGCTAGGCGATAAAACTTTAGGCTTTAGTTTCTGTTGTCCGAAATAAACGCATTTTATTTTATTTTATTAATTTATTATTATTTTAGAGGATTATTTTACGTTTTTTTTCTAAGGTTTTTTTTTGAAGGCGGTTTTACTTTTTTGAGGTACGGAATCCTAGGAAAAACGGGAACCGTAAAAATAAAAAAAAAATGAGAAATGATACAAAAAGATTGAGATCAAATATGCAAAATTTATTGGACAGCACAATATTATTTGACGGTAATCGTTTTAAATTAGTCACACCTTGTTGAGGTCGTACTCGTAACATTGCCTATTAATTTTCGTGTATGAAAATGATACGAAGTAATAGTAATTAACTTCCGTTCATTTGGGTCTACCTGGGTTTGAGCGTAACTCGGTATTAATTTTACGCGTATGGAACCCCGCAAATTGGCCTTAAGGCATTTTAATTATCTCTCTTTCAATTGACACACGGGTTACTGTATAGCGTTGTCTCGCTTGAGTGGATAAACTCCGCCCCAAAAGTATTACCTTAAAGTGCTCTATGTAACGAAAGACTTAAAAAAAAAACAGCATAAAGATTTTAACGCTTTTCCCCAGTGTTTAAAGAAGTCCAGTGTTAGCAGAGCTCTGCTCCTAAGCTCCTATGTAACGAAAGACTTAAAAAAAACAGCATAAAGATTTTAACGCTTTTCCCCAGTGTTTTAAAAAGTCCAGTGTTAGCAGAGCTCTGCTCCTAAGCAAAATGTACGCAGTGTGGGGTCATCTTATATTGGTCTCTTAAATCTACTGACAGACATACAAATTTCAGATTTTGAGAATTTTCTGAGTAGTTGTGCTATAAGAGCTACCTTCATAGCAAATTTCAAGTTTCTAAGACAACTGGAAGTACCCTTTAGGTTTTCGGATTTTAGCAATTTGTATGGAAATATTCTTTTTATGATTGTATCTTTTGGTTGCATTGACTTAGAAGGTTGATTTTTTCACAGCTTTAGGAGACTGCAGGCTTGAGTATTGGATATTAATTTCAGCATGCTACCTCCACGCGTTCCAGAGAAAAAGGGTCTTGACAGACAGGCAGATAGACAGACACAACAAAGTGACGTACGAAGTGAGGTACGAAGACCTAAAAAAGTCTATTTTAAACATCAGCAAAAACCATTTATTAATTTGCTCTATTTACCGTTCTCGCGCATCTGGCAACTCTAACTAATTATGATCATTACGGCCAAATCTATTTCATTGATATTTTAAGCGCCCACGCATATAAAAGGCGTGCTTCGACAATGATTTAGCTGTCATTAGTGCATGTAATAGTTTGTTCGGTATTCGCAAGGTCAGATGATATTATGATTAAATAATTACACCATATTTGGAGCAATTAAAGACATGGCCCTGGTTATATGGGTCTCGTTGAGACTTGTAAAGGTACTTGTAGATAGACGACTTTACAAGTTCTTACCACATACCTAACAAGATTTAACTATACCTAAGTGTTTTCTTTTTTATTTCGCATGTTTATTTATTTAAGTAAATAGTGTTTTAAATTGTAATTATTAATGTAGATCAATGTGCGTAAAGTGTTCTCAACTTAAAAAAAATCGAACAGGTTACTCCCCTTACACAGGAAACTAGAAATATTTATTACTAAGTAGAGATATCTAGAATACAATTACGCCTGTCGTCTATACTTAATAAAATAATTTATTTACATAATAAAGGCAATTTACAATGACATTAAATCTAAGCTTAAACTAAATAAACTACAACTTAAAACTAAATTAAATCTAAATAAGGCCCCCCTGGCATGGTGCCCAAAAGGCTGGCAGCGTTGCCTCGCTGAGTAGCGATGCTGATTCTTTGAGAGAGAAAACTGCCAGCCCTTCGGTCACAAGTTGCATCAACTAAGCGCTTTTGTAAATACTTAATTAATTTTTCAAACCAACTTATTTTTTACTGAACTGACTAAATAACTAATCAGTACAATAACAATGAGGAAGGCGAATTAAATATGCAAATAAACCTAACAATTAATATTAGCAGTCCACCAGACCGACCTAAAAAAACTGCATCCAATTATTAAAATGATCGACCACTTTTACACCATTTTTTTGTCAGCTTGGCCGTGAAGTATCAATTCGGACGCTAGATGTCGTTGTTTTGCGCGGTGTCACGAAACGCCCCACTTTCACGCTCGATGGCGCCACTTTCACCCTGCGGGTACGCATAAACGCATATCGATGGTCTAACTCTGACTCCACGTAATGTGTGATGGGACTGTGCTGCTTTGGTTTTTAAACAGTGGGAAATTAGAAATTTGCTATGCTTGTGTTAGGCGAAGGTTTTCCTATTACCTATTATTCATATTGCCTAAGCTTACCTAACAATGATTTATCATTCATACCGCTTAAGGTACCTAACTGATTTTCTAATGTGGTTTGTGCTTGTCAATAGTGGCGTGGGTTTTGGATTGGACAGAGGGTCGAGCACGACTTGACGAATGCTGCGTAACGTTACGATTATCGTATCGAGATCGAGAAACCTCTTACTAAATTTCAGTTCCAAATATGCTCACGGGCGGGCGCTGTTCCAAACGTCATACAAACTCGACAACGTTTACTATTCGATTTAACTAGACGCAGCATTCGTAAAGTCGTGCTCGACCCTCTGGCCATTATAATGTAAGTAACAATTTCACTTTTCTACACGATTACATCATGACCTAGTGTAATTATCTACTTAATGAACAAGTTTGCGATAGCGATACAGAGGGTCGAGCACAACTTTACGAATGCTGCGTACCGTAAAGTCGAATAGTAAACGTTGTCGAGTTTGTATGACGTTTGGAACAGCGCCCGCCCGTGAGCGTATTTGGAACTAAAATTTAGTATGAGGTTTCTCGATCTCGATACGATAACCGTAACGTTACGCAGCTTTCGTAAAGTCGTGCTCGACCCTCTGGTCCAAATTAAATGTAATTAGTTTGTTCCGTTGAAATCATTTTGCAAACCTACTAACTATACAAACTATAAGAATAGTGTGCAAATTGAAGCGGCAGTATGCTGGGCCCGTAGTATGTAGAACCGTGGCCGAAGATAATAAGCATGCTGCTCAGAAAAAACCGGCCAAGTGCGAGTCGGACTCGCGCACGAGGGTTCCGTGGAAAGATTTTAACGCTTTTCCCCAGTGTTTTAAGAAGTCCAGTGTTAGCAGAGTCCTGCTTCTAAGCAAAATGTGCGCAGTGTGGGGTCAACTTATATTGGTCTGCGAAATCTGCAGACAGACATAAAAATTTAAGATTGTAAGACTTTTCGGAGTGGTTGTGCTATAAGAGCTACCTTCATAACAAATTTCAAGTTTCTAGGACAACTGGAAGTACCCTTTAGGTTTTTGGGAATCGGCAATTTGTATGGAAATAGCCTTTTTAATTACTGTATCTTTTGATTGCGTTGACTTAGAAGGTTGATTTTTTCACAGCCTCAAGGGACCGCAGGTATTTGATATTAATTGCAGCATGCTACCTCCACGCGTTCCAGAGAAAAAGGGTCTTGACAGACAGACGGACAACAAAGTGATCCGATAAGGGTTCCGTTTTTTCCTTTTGAGGTACGGAACCCTAAAAATAAGCCATCTGGACAGACATCCGAACATACTAAAGAATTTTTGCTCAAGCTGAAACGGAAACTCGGTCGGTCAGTTAGCGGATTACATTTAAGTCTCTCATAATATTGTAGCAATAACTATATGTTTGCATTCTTTATTCCCAAGCAGACAAGATACTATTGTCTTGGTCCATATTCATTCTTTGTTTTCATAATACATACACCAAATAAGAACTGGATCGTTGTCGCATTATCGGAGACGATTGTTTAGTGAATCTCAACTATTTTGACATCACAAATTGAAACAAAGCTGTATTACACCCACTTACCTAAGTACTCGTAAGTAAACACTTTGCACAATAAAATAGTGCAAGAATAACAAACTGTTTGGCTTCCAGAAAAGAAGGCGGTGATGTTTGGGACACACTGCATAAAGTACACACTGCATAAAGTAGGGTTAAACTACATAGTTTTTGAGGGTAATATTACGTGCTATTATAGTGGCTCTGTGAGCTGCGGTCTACCTACAAACAAATCGCCATAAAAATATATATATAATTATCCAACCTGCTCACACAATTTCACGAGAATCGGTTAGTCGGTACAGGAGAACAGCATACATCCGGACTGTCATACGAAAGCATTTTTGTCCAAGCTGAAACGGTGACAGTTCGTTCGCTTCGTCATTAAACAGAGTGCCTAGTGTAATCGCCGACCAGGCGAAAAAATACGTCTCGATCGCGTTCGCGTTTAACAATTCTCATACTATTTGACACTTTAACGCAAACGCGAGTGAGACGTATTCTATGCTTTTTGATTACACTAAGGGCACTGTATTAGATACTTACATGTACTCCATACGAGAACGTATACTGCGGGTTGGGATCAAAGTCCGTCGACTGCGGTTCTGGTTTGTAATAAGTCTGCGGGTTCTTCTTGTAATGCATCAACGAAATCGGATTACCCTTCACAGACTGATACTTCTGAAACTTGAAGTTCTGGGGAGCTTTTGGCGTGACGTCATTCGCTGCAAAGGAGTAAGCGTTCTGGAGAGGATAGAACTCGCTTGGATCTTGCTCCTGTGGAGGTTGGTACCCAGTGTATTCGTCAACTGTTTTCGGCAGGTACCTCGGTACAGGGGTGACGTTATCATAGGCCGGGCCTTGCAAAGTTTGTAGCGCTCTGTTCTTCTCGTAATCTGGTAATTGCGTGTCTGGGTCGTTTATGTAGGCTAATAGAGCCTCGTCAAGGGTCTCGTAGGTTCTGTACGCGTACTCTGGCTCCTTGGCCCCGGGGCCTGTGCTGTCGTATTTGTTTTCTATGGCGAACTGGATTTGCGCGTCGGAAGCGGCTGAAACTTGCTCAAGTTTTGACCAATGCGCGCCGCTGCTAGCTGCTAACGATAACATTACCTGAAAAAAAAATGTACAGAATCTTAGTCGAGGTCGGAATGTAAAGCTAGATCTGTATAGGGTGGTAGGACCTTGTGTGAGGTCCGTCGGGACCGCAACCAGGAATAGCGAGTAAGATGGTGTATCATCATCATTATCACCAGTCTTTCTTACGTCCCACTGCTGGGCATAAGCCTCCTCTCAGAGGGCTTGGGCTTTAGCTACCACGCGGGCCCAATGGGAATTGGGAACTTCACATTCACAGCACACATACCATTTATACAATTCAAATATTCTTTATTGTAAACCACAAAACAGTAAATAAGCAGGTTCCTCGCAATGTTTTATTTCGCCGAAAAGCTCGTGATAAATTACAATTTTCAATTCGCACTTAATTTCCGAAAAACTCAAGGTGCGAGCCGGGGCTACAATCTACGATCTTCTGCTTGACAGGCCATAGGTCAAACCACTAAGCTATCACAGTTAATCGGTGCACCATTTTACTCTCTAGTCCTGTTGCTAAGCAGTCAAGCTCTTACGTAAAAAAGATACTAGCGTAGTCTTACAGTGATACACAACTGGTATGTCTATCCAAAAATTATCACAACTGCTTTCATGGTTACAAAAACTTATCTACAACAGAAGATTCTCTTTGTTTTGTTTTTAATTTGGAAAACGGATGTTTTAGGTTTCAGATAACGAAGCAATGCAATATTTAGACCCATTTTTAATTCGTTTTGTATTTTTATTTTAAGGTCGAACTAAACGTGGTTTCAATATGTCGGGGTCTTCTGACATTAAAATACGTGTTCGAAAAAAAAAGCTCCTCAAGAGTTCCTCATACAATATGTTAACCTATGCCTCTGTATGTCAACAACGTGATCTACTTGCCCTTGAGCAAAGAGCGCTGACATATTTTGGTACCTACCTTGTCCTTGTCAATGTTTGAATAAGGTATTTGTATTGTCACCAGACTTAGCAACATAGTATGCCAAAATTCAGCTCAATCTGATACCAACAATGGTAAAAAAAAACATTTTTTTTAATACAACGAGGAAGGCAAACGAGCAAGTGGGTCACCTGATGGTAAGTGATCACCGCCGCCCATAGACACCTGCAACCCCGGAGGTTTTGCGGATGCGTTGCCAACCTAGAGAGCTAAGATGAAATGCCTCTTGTGCCCGTAATTACACCGGCTGTCTTACTCTCCACACCGGAACACAACAGTGCAAGCACTGCTGCTTAGCGGCAGGATCAGCGAGTTAGTTTGAGTTTGGCTCCCAGAGGAAGGACTACAGTTTGAAAAATACTCGATTTATATTTGACTTGATTGAGTCTCACGATAGTTTTCCGGTGTGGAGAATAAGACAGCCGGTGTAATTACGGGCACAAACGTTAACAGGTATTTTGTAATTGTATCACGGCACTATCGGCACTGACGGCACTATCGGCACTGACGGCACTATCCATGCCAGCCCAGCTCCTGGAGGAAGCAGGGCAGACTCTTCACGTTGCTGGCGACCTCCTGGAGCGACACCGGTGTAAAATGTATTTCAATAGGGGTGGGACGTAGGCTTAGGGACAGGGGGTGTGATCCCACCCCGGTGTAAAATGTATGGGATGGGGTGGGACGTAGGCTTAGGGACAGGGGGTGTGATCCGACCCCGGTGTAAAATGTATGGGATGGGGTGAGACGTAGGCTTAGGGACAGGGGGTGTGATCCCACCCCGGCGTAAAATGTATGGGATGGGGTGGGACGTAGGCTTAGGGACAGGGGGTGTGATCCGACCCTGGTGTATAATGTATGTAATGGGGTGGGACGTAGGCTTAGGGACAGGGGGCGTGATCCGACCCCGGTGTAAAATGTATGGGATGGGGTGGGACGTAAGCTTAGGGACAGTGGATGTGATCCGACCCCGGTGTAAAATGTATGGGATGGGGTGAGACGTAAGCTTAGGTACAGGGGGTGTGACCCGACCGCGGTGTAAAATGTATGGGATAGGGTGGGACGTAGGCTTAGGGACAGGGGGCGTGATCCGACCCCGGTGTAAAATGTATGGGATGGGGTGGGACGTAAGCTTAGGGACAGGGGGTGTGATCCGACCCGGTGTAAAATGTATGGGATGGGGTGAGACGTAAGCTTAGGTACAGGGGGTGTGACCCGACCGCGGTATAAAATTTATGGGATGGGGTGGGACGTAGGCTTAGGGACAGGGGGTGTGATCTCACCCCGGTGTAAAATGTATGGGATGGGGTGGCGGTGGGACGTAGGCTTAGGGAAAGGGGATGTGACCCTCGTTCTGGATGTTATCTGGTGCAAAGTGACCCGTGACCGTATTTGGTACTAAAATTGGCGATACGATAACGTTTACGTTACGTCAGGATTCCAATATTCGTTCTCGCCGCGCTGGCTTCTTTCAGATATTTCCATTCCTTCCAATATTTTGGGCTATTTGAATACAGTTTGACCCGCAAACAGAATACAAACAACTAATCAAATTATGTTCTTAGAGAAACTTATCATAATTATATTGTCAATTGTTTTAAGGGTGAATTTACAATAAAAGGCGTTTAGTAGTTCTTGTAGTGCGAGTCTATAGGTCACAGTGGGTAAAGAGAGGGTACAGTCAGCAGCAGAAGTAGCTAAGCAACCTAATCGATCACAATGATCTACACAAGCTCTTTTATGTCTGTAACAATCAAGCCGTGCTTAGATCGTTGCGACCGCTTCGGTTGCTTAGCTACTTCAGAGGGTCGAGCACGACTTTACGAATCCTGCGTAACGTTACGGATCGTATCGAGATCGAGAAACCTCATACTAAATTTTAGTTCCAAATACGCTCACGGGCGGGCGCTGTTCCAAACGTCATACAAACTCGACAACGTTTACTATTCGATTTTACGTTACGCAGCATTCGTTAATGTCGAGCTCGACCCTCTGCTGCTGACTGTACATACATAACATATTTTCAAGTTAGCTAGTTTGTATTGTTACACGACTGCCCAAAGAAAAAGGGTGCAATGTTTTTAGTTTTTGTAAAGTACTTAGTTTTATTATAATTATTATTTAAATTTTTGTTTGTATAATGTAAATTTAATTCTACCAGGAAAAGTTCACAGGGAAATAGTAATAATGAACTAAAAAACAATTACTTTGCTCACCCGCGACCACTAATGACAAATAGTTATATCTGTGCGGCAAATGTATGTTTCCATGCAACACCTCCACCTCCACTGCTACACGAATCAACACATGCCACACAGACCCAACTATCACCACCACCACTATACTAAACGCTGACGCGTTTCGGCACTCTCCACGAGGCCATTTACGAAGCACAACAACAACCGCTCAACATGCCACCTCTTCCACTACTAATACTACTAGTGGTCTACTAGTAGTGGAAGAGGTGGCATGTTGAGCGGTTGTTGTTGTGCTTCGTAAATGGCCTCGTGGAGAGTGCCGAAACGCGTCAGCGTTTAGTATAGTGGTGGTGGTGATAGTTGGGTCTGTGTGGCATGTGTTGATTCGTGTAGCAGTGGAGGTGGAGGTGTTGCATGGAAACATACATTTGCCGCACAGATATAACTATTTGTCATTAGTGGTCGCGGGTGAGCAAAGTAATTGTTTTTTAGTTCATAAATATGGACCTCCGCAAAGTAACGCCTGATTCAATAAATTAATAGTAATAATCGTGCAAAAATGCGTTTAATTGGTTAAATGCAACAATTTGCGAATCACTGCCCAGGAGTTTGCAACTACCTATTGATTACGCTGCGCAGCGGCGCGTGAGTGCAATTTATTGACTGTTTTGTGTTTGTGTTACTAAATTGTATTGTTATAAGTTTTTTGTACAAATTTCATTTAATTTTTTTTTGATGCTATAAGGAAGGCAAACGAACAAGTGGGTCTGATCCACACTGCCCATAGACACCCGCAACCCCGGAGGGTTTTCAGATGCATCTGCATTACTAACTTAGAGGGCTAAGATGAAGTGCCTCTTGTGCCAGTGATTTCCTCGGCTGTCTTACTCTCCACATGGAATACAGTAGTGCAATGATGTGCAGTATTAAAATGGTGGTAGCGATCCGGACGGACCTAGCACGAGGTTCTAGCACCTGCATAATACAATCTACCGACTCTACCTATTGTTATCTAATCCACATCTGGCCCCTATTTCACGATCTGTAAAGAGTTTCATATGACAATTCGATCTACATATTCTTTGACAATATGAAGCGCGCTAAAACAAAAGCTCCTCAAGTCAGCAGTTGACACCGAACTGTCATTGAAAACTGACAATTGTAAAGTTGGTGAAATAATGGCCTGACCAAATTTAAAGTAAGTCCGACCATGGAATGTGAGTCAAATTTAACTTGTCAGATTCGATTTAAGTATGATACCTACATGCTAATATGGCAACTTAGATTGAAACTTGTGAAGTAGAGTGGGCGATCATTTATGCCGATGACTATCATCATCATCAGCCTATTTACTTCCCACTGCTGGGCACAGGCCTCCTCTCAGAATGAGAGGGCTTGGGCTATAGTTCCCACGCGGGCTCAGTGCAGATTGGGAACTTCACACACACCGTTGAATTGCTTCGCAGGAGTGTGCAGGTTTCCTCACGATGTTTTCCTTCAACGAAAAGCTCATGATAAATTGCAAATGTAATTTCGCACCTAAATTCCGGAAAACCCAGAGGGGCAAGCTGGGGTTTGAACCCACGACCCTCTGCTTGAGAGGCGATAGGTCAAACCACTAGGCTATCACGAAGATGACTATATTTTTATTATTTAATCCATTCAAATTAAAGTAATTTTCAATTTCCTGTATAATACTGATATACCGTGATCCCCCCACTGTCCTCTATCCCTTTCCCTCCTTAAAGGTCGGCAACGGACTAGTGACTCTCTTGGGGTTGCTGGTTCTCATGGGTCGCGGTGATCGCTTACTATTAGACGACCCCCTTGCTCATTTGCCCCCCTTTTTCAATGATAAATAAATAAAAAACAATTCTCAAAGTCACTCAAGAGGGTCGAACACGACTTTTCGAATCCTGCGTCACGTAACATCGAATAGAAAAACGTTGTCGAGTTTGTATGACGTTTGGAACAGCGCCCGCCCGTGAGCGTATTTGAAACTAAAATTTAGTATGAGATTTCTCGATCTCAATACGATAACCGTAACGTTACGCAGGATTCGACAAGTCGTGCTTGACCCACAGAGGGCGATGGAGAGGGATGGTATGCCCGGGGTTTCTCTGCGGGACAGAATCAGAAATGATGATATCCGCAGTAGAACTAGAGTCACCGACAGAGCCCGAAGAATTGCGAAACTCAAGTGGCAGTAGGCGGGGCACATTGCTCGCACAACTGATGGGGTCAGAAGGTTCTCGAATGGCGTCCGCGAACCGGAAGACGAGCTGTCGCTAGGCCTCCAACAAGATGGAGCGACGACCTGGTAAAGATTGCGGGACCGCGGTGGATGCGGAAAGCACAAGACTGGTCTGAGTGGAGAGCCGCGGGGGAGGCCGCCGGCCAGCAGTGGACGTCTTTCGGCTGACATGATGATGATGATGAGTAAAACTCCTGATGATGAAAAAACAATTAATTTGCTCACCTGCGCCCACGCGTGTTTGACAACGACGTCTATGCAACTAATGCATGTTTCGGAACTCCCTACGAGCCCACCGTTTAGCATCAAAACCACCGGCATAGTTCAACGTAGGTAATATTGATGATGCATGAAGTAATACTGACGTAATATCTAAGAAGATGTGTGTCTGCCGGTGTACTAATTTCACTTTTTACTGGTTTTAAACCGGTTCCATATATGATTAACTAATTACTGACATGCCATGTTACGATTTTATTATAATTAAGTTATGCGTGGGCACAAGTTCCTAATGTGATTCTTAGAAGTAGGTATCTATTACCTGTTTTCTTTCGAATGAGAGGTGAGTTAAGTTAAGGTAACAGTAGTTTTTGGCCATCATCATCATGTCAGCCGAAAGACGTCCACTGCTGAACATAGGCCTCCCCCGCGGCTCTCCACTCAGACCGGTCTTGTGCTTTCCGCATCCACCGCGGTCCCGCGATCTTTACTAGGTCGTCGCTCCATCTTGTTGGAGGCCTACCGACAGCTCGTCTCCCGGTCCGCGGACGCCATTCGAGAACCTTTTGAGCCCATCGGCCATCAGTTCTGCGAGCTGTCTGCCCCGCCCACTGCCACTTAAGTTTCGCAATTCTTCGGGCTATGTCGGTTCGGTAACCTTAGTTCTACTGAGGATATCATCACCCTAATCCTATCCTACTAATATTATAAATGCGAATGTTTGTGAGTGAGTGAGCGAGTATGTTTGTTACTTCTTTACGCGGAAACGGCTAGACGGAATTGGATGAAATTTAGAATGGGGATAGCTTATACCCTAGATTAAAACATAGGCTATCTTTCGTCCCGGAAAATTTCACGGTTACAAAAAAACTCGATAACGTTTACTATTCGATTTTACGAGACGCAGATTTCGAATATTCGTACTCGGGCCTCTGGATTCGAAAACTTCGTGCTCGGCCTACTGGGTCCAGGGAAGCTTTATCAAGAGCTTCATTCAATTCGTATGAATAATTTCATTTACTGTTGCAATAAGTAATTATTCCATTTTGTAAGAACCTGTATTTATAATTTCAGGTACGGTTATACCAGTTTATCTAGATTATTGGATTGCACTAAAAGTACTGCTATCACTAGTGGTACCTAAGAGTCGAAGGTAGGTTGCATTTATATGAATTTATGCATAGCTTAGTGCAGTAATTATTTTAGGAAAGCTAAGTCTACAAGTTCAAACAGTCATAGTTTGTTTATTCAGCAGCAGCGTATTAAGTACATAAAAAACCGGACAAGTGCCAGTCGGACTCGCGCACGAGGGTTCCGTAGAAAGATTTTAAGGCTTTTCTCCAGTGTTTTAAGAAGTCCAGTGTTAGCAGAGCCCTGTTCCTAAGCAAAATGTATGCAGTGTGGGGTCATCTTATAATGGTCTGTGAAATCTACAGACAGACAAAAAAATAAT